>PVKC010038933.1:0-12673 GCA_004027635.1 Crocidura indochinensis
AAAAAAGAACTGAAAAAAGACACAGGAGAGCAGTAAATGAGGAAATCATTTGTTGAATGCAGTTTTTTCTGAAGATAACGATATAAAGTAGTCACAATCATTACCTTCATTTTATTTGTTTGGATTCAATATGTGATTCACAAGATGTTTTAGCTTGTGGTATACAATATTATACTATACACATACCCCAAAATGCCAACATCCCTCTGAATTGTCTGTAGGACTTTTTAGTCTACTCTCACTTGGTAATGCCACAATTCCATACAAATCAAAGATTTTTTCCCACTGGTTACTGCCTATGCCCTTATTTTATTTCTTTTTCTTTTCCCAACTATAACTATGATCATCTAATATCTCTCCTTATGACTTATTTTCACTTACCATGACACCCTCTAATTTCATCCAGTATATAACTACATTTTTACAATGCACTGAAGAATGCAAAATATTGTAATATCTAAAATATGTTTTATCTGGCACTTGGACCCATATTTTGTTTAATCAAAATTTTAACCTACATGATACAATTGTTACTGCCATGGTACAAAACTACCTGATTAACATCTGAAAGTGTGAAGCCCAATATAGCTTTGAGATCATTGTGAAAGAATCGAGAATGGAGGAAGCCTCAAAGTCAATTTGACAAAATTTTTATGTTATTAGTTAGAAAGGAACATATGGAGCTATGATTGCCACAGGATATGACAAATGAAAATACTGCCAACACTTAAAGTTAGTCAGCGGGTATCATTTTTAAAAGCCACAGTGATGGTGTGGGGAAAAGACCACACATAAAAATCACGTACCTGGAAGCAGCAAGATTTCCATAGAAGACTCCTTGAAAATTGGCTGTGTTATAAAGGTCTTAAGGATTGACTGTTAGCTTAGATAGTACTTGGTAGAACACCAAATATATATAAATAAACACATATTTAGTTATGACAAAAATCAAACAGAATCTGATGTTGGCAGAGGAGGAGAGATTTGATATTTAGTGACAGGTTCAGAACAGCATATCAAGTTGGGGAGAATTTGTAGTTCAGGTCGTGATTCTCAGCAATGCATCACTATAATTTACTTGCCCATTGACTCTGTTTTGTGCCCTGAAATGAAACTTTATGTGCATGGAGCCTCTTTGTCTTGGTGGACAGTAAAATGCTTTAAGAAAACTCATTATTGGGCTGGAGGAAAAGCACAGTGGGTAAGGCATTTGCCTTGTACACAGGTGACTAGAGTTTGATCCCCACATCCCATATGGTTCCTTGAGGAGCAAGTTCTGAGTACAGAGCTAGGAGTAGCTCTTTAGTGTCACTGGATTCAAAGAAAAAAAGGAAAGAAAGAAATAGAGAAAAAGAAAGAAAGGAAAGAAGGAAAGAAGGAAGAAAGTAAGAGAAAGAAAGAAAAGAGAAAAATAAATAGATAACGAAAGAAGAAAGAAAGAAAAAGAAAGAATGAATCAAATAAGAGGAAAAGAAATAAAGAGAAGAAAGAATGAATGGAAGAAAGAAAGAAAAAGAAAGAAAGGGGGCCCGGGAGATAGCATGGAGGTAAGGCACTTGCCTTTCATGCAAAAAGGTCATCGGTTCGAATCCCGGTGCCCCATATGGTCCCCCGTGCCTGCCAGGAGCAATTTCTGAGCATGGAGTCAGGAGTAACCCCTGAGCACTGCCGGGTGTGACCCAAAAACCACAAAAAAAAAAAGAAAAAGAAAGAAAGAAAGGAAGGAAGGAAGGAAGGAAGGAAGGAAGGAAGGAAGGAAGGAAGGAAGGAAGGAAGGAAGGAAGGAAGGAAGGAAGGAAGAAAGAAATCTCATTGTTCACTGAGAAACCTCCATACTATTTTTCCATAGAGTTTGGCTCAGGCAGCATTCACACTAACTGCCATTATACCCAGCAATTCTGTTTTGGGTATATATCCAGAAAAAAGTCACATTCATCCAAAAGGATGTATTAACTCCACTGCTCATCGCACCATTCAGTACAATAGCTAAGAGTTGGAATTTTCAATGACAAATGAGTGGGTCATGAAGTTGTGTTACACAGTGGAATACTACCTAGTTCTAAGGAATGATGCTATCATGGCATTTGTTGCACCATGGATGGAACTGGAATTTCTTCTGTTTAATTTAATAAGTTAGAAGAAGGATAAATAAAAGCCATATCACTTATATAAGGTATTTAGAATAACTGCATGAAGAAATTTAATGGCTTAAATAGGAGTTGTCAAGATCACCTTAGGCCCCAGAAGGAAAGAAATTGAGTGGGGTTGGAGAAAATCGACTATAACATAATAAGGGATAGGGGCTTAGGGGCCTCAGGTAAATTGTTGATGTTAAGAAAAAATAGAACTAAATATTCAATCTAGATTCAAGAGCAATACAATCATGAGACCCAAACTGTAACAACCGAACATAAAAAAGTGCCTGTTGTGATGACAGACTGGAATGGAGGTGGTCACGTGGGAAAGACTGGAAATACTGGCAGAAAGAAGTTAGCACTAGTGTGGGATTAGGCTTGAAACACTGTGTGTTTAAAATCCAATTTTGAATAACTTTGTAAATCACAATTGTTTATATAAAAAGTTTAAAAAATAATTCTGATTGTGATCTTTCCATTTACATAAACTTATACAATGTGTTCTAGGCCTGTTCCAACAGCATATCACATAGCTTATACCACATGGCATAGCTTACGTTTGAAAAGTAATGTCCTCACAGTTATGGAGGGCCAAAGGAGGCCTTAACCATTCTAGACAAAGAGAGAAGGGTAAGGTGGAGGAGAGATTTAAAAACAGAAGTGTGGCAGAAGGAAAGAGAAGCAAAATGAAGACTGAAGCATCAGTTTGACTTGGCACAAAATTCTATTAGAGGATGTTCCTTAGGTGGGCGACTAAGTGAGTACATTCTCTATTTCCTGAAGTGGATCCATTTATGTCAAATTTCTGGCTTCTTGTGTAAGCATAATGGATGTGTAGTAGAGAACTAGGATAAAGGGCAAGGCTAACAACCAAAATTCATCCTTTCTGCAGACCTGAACATCTTTAGAGATAGTCTGGAAAAGAATATATTTGAAAGTTAGCTGTCTAGTTTGTTACACTAAATTAATCTTTGAAGACTTTGCTAACTTCAGGACCAGCCACTGAAACAGAAGAGTGAGGCAGTGGAAAGAGCTTGAGAGCATAACTTTAATGGAAGTATGGGGAGGGGATTTAATACCTACATCATCATTATCATTCATTAGCAAGAGTTATTAACTCTCACTCTAAATATAGACTTTTATGGCTTCTCTTTACAATTACTGCAAATATTAATCACTAATCTGTCTGCAATAATAGATTTTTTTCCCAAATAAGCAGAGCTTCTGTACAGATTTTATTGGGAGGTTTCCCCATAGATAGAATCCTGGGTCTCATATATGGAAGGTCGGCATTGTACTACTGAGCATTTCCCTGTTCTATACAGTTTTGTAGTTTGTACACTGAATTGCTACATGGGTTCTCTGGTACAATTTTCAGTATCTTCAACTCTATAGTAGTAACTATACCACTAGACTTGTTTCTATCTTAGCATTTTTCAACTATACATAAGTAATATGTACCATCTCTCTTATTTACTTCAAGACTTTCTACTCTACTCTTCATATGATTTTATCTCCCAAACCATCTGCACTGTTTTCACAATATCTAGAGTCTGTTCCTACCTCTCTGGCCATTGCTGTGGATTTTCATTCTACTGCAAAAGCTGGATCAGATGATTTTCCATCGATTATTTAAGTCAGCTCAATTTCACATTGTTACAGAGGCATTAGCTAACCTCTACTAGTTCACTGTAAAATTAAAAAAGTGTACTGATACACCACAGACTAAAATGATGTTAATGTATTTCTATTTTGTTTCTAAGACTTCATACAGAAGAAGTTCCACAATAGTAGAAACTCTTTCATGTATTTTTGTTTGATTTGGGGGGGGGGCACACCCAGTGACGGTCAGGGGTTACTCCTGGCTATGTGCTCAGAAATCGTTCCCAGCCTGTGGGGCCATAATGGACTCCAGGGGATTGAACCATGATCCATCCTAGGTTAGCACATGCAAGGCAGCCCTCTACCACTTGTACCACCACTCCTGCCCCAGAAACTCTTTAATTTAGTTTATTTGGGGGGCACATCCTGTGACGTTCAGGAGTCACTCCTAGGTATGCACTCAGAAATAGCTCCCGGCTTGGGGACTATATGGAACACAGGAGGATCGAACCGCTGTCCATCCTAGGCTAGCGCAGGCAAGGCAGAAGCCTTACAGCTTGCACCAACGCTCTAGCCCCTATTTTGTCTTTGTTTTTTAAATACTGAGTATCTGTTATAATATACAGTAAGGCAAAAGAAATGCAACAGAAAACACAATAAGTTTAATTAATGATAAAGAAAAGTTAATTTTTTATTATTTGCAAAGAGCTTTAGTTGTTATATTATTTGCAAAGAGTTGTAATTGTTTATCACAAGAAAGTAAAATAAGTCTTTAAAATAACTAAATGATTGTGTGTTTAGTGAAGAGGTTATAGATGAGCTAAACATTAAGTCAAGTATTTTTATGAATCTAATAAGATTCACATATGAAATATTTAAGAGCATTACAAATAAACTTCAAGTTTATAGAAAAATAAAAAGAAACATTTTAATACTTGGTGATGTAAACTATCTCTCTAAATTAAAAGATGAATTTTATTGATTCTTCAAAAATTAATATCTAGGTTTAATACAAAGCTAATTAAATTACTCATGATATTCTTCTTAATTTGAATTATAATATACTGTTTATGTGAATAATTCAATTCAATATATAGAGAGTTTATAATTATTTTATATACACATTCCTTCATTTGCTGATGAGTATCTATTATTTATTATTTTAGATTCATATTAAGTGCTGCAGATTCAATGATAAACAAAGTAATATATGCTATCAAGGAGCTTGCATTCTAGTAGATGAAGAGACAAATATATATATTTTTACATATATATATATATATTAGATATATGCGCATTGATCTGACAGTGATAATTAGTATGCTAATTTTAGTGGAAATAATAAATGCTTATACTGGAATAAGGCCTAGTTAATTATGGAATGGTTGACAAGCCCTGCTACCTGTCCCTGGAAATGGGACTACATAATAATCTTTATTATTAGACAGTAAACTAAAAATTCAAAACAAAAGTAATCTAGAAGGACAAGATACATTGTATTTTTTTTTACTTATACATTGAGGAAACCTCTTTTCCTTTAAGAGACTGCAAAACTTTTATATCCCTGGATAATAATAATATACTTGTTTTGTTTCAAGAAAGTACTAAAAAAAGGAAAGTACTAAAATATGGTTGCTGATTTTAATGTCACACCCGGCACCGCTCAGGGGTTACTCCTGGCTCTATGCTCAGAAATCCCTCCTGGCAGTCATCGGGGACAATATAGAATGTTGACATTTGAATCCACACCCATCTTGGACCGGCTGTGGACAATTCAAACACCCTGAATCTGTGCTATCTCTCCGGCCCAGTTGCTGGTATTCTTATAAACAACTGAATACTTAAAGGAAGAATACCTCAAACTCAAATGTTCTTAGGGGTCAGGATGGTAATAAAGGTGCAAGCAACAGGCAGTATAGGGAATAAGAAATAAGTAACACAGATACCTTATTAAAGTACTCTCACCAGTAGCTTAATTTCCCTTAAGAAATGTTACATTGGCATATTTTTGTAACACTGCCAATTATGAAAAATCTTAATTTTATATGAATTTTGTGGATTTTCAGTTTTTTCTTTGGAGGTACTCCAAACTAGTGCTCAGAGTGCTCAGAGGCTCATCTTGGCAATTTTCTACCAACAAAGACAAGGGATTTGGAAGAAGGAACAAGTGCAGTACTTTTCAGGTCATTGGATACCAAGGATCAACCTGGGGTTTACACACACCCTTAACCCTTGAACACTCTTTAACCCTCTATGATATATAATTTCTTAAAAATTAAACTGTCAATCAAAATTATACTTTCACATTGAGAGGAAACTTAGCTTCTCTATGTGACTAAACATACACAATGACTTTTATTTGGAAAATGTTGTCATTTCTTACTTCCTAAAGTAATTGACATATAGAATCTCAAATGTCTATTTCGAGATTTTTCTATTTTTTTATTCTTTTGAATGGTCCAATTATTTTGTTTTCAATAGATTTTCACATTCTAAGCTTATAAATCTATGAAATGAAGCTCAGCCATGTATATTTCTATTTAATCTCTAGGTGCTAAAAATGAAACATTTGATGTTCAGAATCTGCTACTATGGCAGAGGAAAGAAAAAGCATTCATTTAGATGCATTCAACTCCTGGCCACAGAGAGAAAACTCAGATACAACTACAGGATTCTCTTAATCTACATTTCTTGGCAAAAATTTTAATTGTAACATTACAGTAAAAATATGGCAAGGGCATCCTATTTTCATACTCACATTTTAATTCAATTCAAAATTGCTACCAAAAACCTCTTCCTAACGTATGCAAGCACACTTGCAGATAAACTCAGTTGCTAGATCAAATTTAAAAGCCCACAAGGAGATACTGATAAATATTTCAAAGTGTGATAGTTAGCTTTCTATGAGATTCAAATATAAATTTTCTAGTAAACTATTGTTAAAACACATTTTGATAGCTGGAGGAAAGAAAAACACAAGATATTATTCTAAATCCCTAAAAATTTCAAGTAAAATCTGTCATGAATATATTCTGTTTGCCTCAGTACTAAAGAGCATATGTTCTCTCTGATTCATGCAGTTTCATGATGTTCCCAAGACTGAAAAAAAATTAAAATGAGATTTCTCTATATTGTGCCTTTATAGGGACATACACAGAAGTTATGTAATGATTAATGTGGTATTTATTGGTGTCCGCTGTGTCATTTTATTTAGATAATTTAATAAGCTTTCTTGACTTAAGTTCAAAAAGCAAAAATCGATATTGCTCTTAGTAGGTCATGTCCTTATTAAATGTTTTTCTCCAAGGGTTATTTTTAAGCTTTCAGAGAAGAGTTTACACAAAATGATTCTAAGGCACAATACAAATAATCAAAGAAAAAAGGAATAAATTTTTCTGTGTAAAATAATTGATACTTTATGATATTTCAATATATAAGATTAATTACCTATAAATCACATGTCATTTTACTCACATATCTAAAAGTATTGAAAGCTTATTCATTTAAGAATACATTATTGAGGTGGGATCAAACTAGAATCTTCTAGATAGTCAAGACAAAAATCTTCTATATAGTCAAGACAAAATATGTTTGTGCTTGATAGTAAATAATTTCACTAGTTTTTCTCTCTAATATGATTCAATGAGATAATTTATCATATAATCACTTAAATATGTGATTATTCAGAAAACTATATAGCACAAAATTATATATATATAATTTATTTTGAATTAAAAGCATTCATAGATACCATGTTGTTGATGGCTTCACTAAAGTTATAAAGGTATGAAGTTTGTAAATGATCAAATGATGAACCACAAGAAATTCTTTGAACACATATAAAATGATCACAATTACATTACAAAGTAGGTCATTTTGTATTATTTTACAGATACAAAAAATAGGCAAATAGGGCTATTTTGGTAAGCTAAGTAAGTTTTATTCTTTTGACTAAGGATTAGACATCTAGGCAAATGAAGTCTCAAAATACAGTTATCAGGGTTTTAACTACTTTCTTTTAAAACGCTGTATTTAATTTGGTCCATAGATATACATTTTAATTATTTATTTATTTATTTATTTATTTATTTATTTTGGGCCACACCCGCTTGATGCTCAGGGGTTACTGCTTGTAAGCACTCAGAAATTGCCCCTGGCTTGGGGGGACCATATGGGACCCAGGGTTGTTGAACCGCAGTCCTTACTTGGCTAGCGCTTGCAAGGTAGATACCTTACCTCTAGCACCACCTCTCCACCCCCTTATTTATTTATTTTGTGTTTTGAGTACATCTAGATATATTCAGGTTTAACACCAAATTCAGTGTTTAGAGATTATTCCTGTTAGTGTTTAGGGGAACATATGTGCTTCTGAGGATCAAATTCAGATTTGCTGTACTCAAGGAAAGCACTTTACCTAAAATATCTTACCTTCAGCACTGATATGTATATTTTAACAAGACAAATCCATAATTTTATAATATTCCAAGAAGTTAGTAATGCAAACAGATACTGCACGTCAATGTTAAAGTCTTATATATATTCTATGAGATCAAAAGCTTTGATGTTTTGTGGACTATTTTAATATTCTGGCACACAAAAATTATGACATATTAATAAGAGTAATTAAGATTTTTGGCACTGAATTTCTGCGAATACATGCCTGCCTAGTGGGTCTGACTGTGAAACACTGTGAGTCCTGTCTTTTCTTTGTGTTCATTTGTCCTCTGCTGACGTTCAGATATCGTGGGAGTGGGCCAAACCTGCTCCACAAAAAACTCGCTCTCTCAAGGTCCATTCTAGGGCGGAAACGCCCAGGAACACCTCATTAAAGTGAAAACTGTCAAGAAGCTAGTACTTTGCAAAAGCAAGGTCCCCTAATTGTGACGACAGGCTGGGAATTTCTGCGAATCCACGCCTGCCTAGTGGGCTGGTTGCGAAAGACGGTGAGTCCTGTCTTTGAGTTTATTTGTCCTCTCCTGTCGTCCTGAACTCGTGGGAGTGGGCTGAAAAGAGGCTGCAGAAGAGCACTTTGGCTCCGAATCACTACGCGGCTGGGGGCTCTTTCTAAGGAAAGAACATCATCACAACAAGAAGAGAAAAATCACACTAAAGACTGTGCTGGATAACTGAAGCCCAGCATTTCACTCTGGATTGTCTTCTCTGCTGTGTGTCTAGGCCCAAGATTTGATCCTTTGAGAGGCCTCATCCACGGAGGACTCCACTCCCTTGTAGGCAAATCGATACACCCGGAAAGGGCGGAACCAGAGGAGTGTGGCTGCGCACATTTTTTACCCAATGAATACCACCGAAACATGTAGAAAAACACAATACTAGTGTGACAAAGGGGAAACAATGCAGGCCAGCATCAGACATAGAGAATGAAGATGATAATTCTGATGACCAGATAATGACCAACAAACTAATGAATATCTCAGATAAGGACTTTAGAAAAGCATTTTGAAAGATGCTGAAAGAACTCAAAGAAACCATGGACCGAGTTGAAGAGAGAACACTAATAAGAACCAAGAAAATATGACAGAAATCACAAAACTCCAAAATGAAATAACATGTCAACTAACAGACACGAAAAATTCGGTAAATGAATTGAATGGCAAAATGGATGATTTCAACACCAGCGTAGACGAAGCTGAGAATAGAATTGGTGCTGTGGAAGATGAGATAAATAACAACTCCATGCAGCTGGAGAGATTGGACAAAAAAATTAAAACAAAAGAACAGACAATGGAAAAATAGTCAAAGAATGGGAAAATATGAAAATAAAAGTCTATGATAAGATCAACAGAAACAACTTAAGAATCATAGGAGTCCCAGAGACCCAGGAAGAAAATCTCCAGGAAGAATCAAAGGTCAAGAACATCATTAAAGAGAAACTTCCAAAGCTAAAGAATATATGTGATCAAATCTTGCATGCCCAAAGAGTAGCAACCAAAAGAAACCCCAGAAAAATTACCCCAAGACACATCCTAGTCACGATGACAAACCCCACAGATAGAGACATAATTCTGCAAACAGCAAGATCAGAAAAGGAAATTACATTCAAGGGAGCATCCTTGAGAGTTACAGCACACCTGTCACCTGAAACACTCAAGGCCAGAAAGCAGTGGTGGGATATTGTGACAAGACTGAATGAAATGAATGCTTCACCTAGAATACTGTACCCAGAAAAAAATCACTTTCCAGTTTAATGGAAGAATATATGGTTTCACAGACAATAAACAGCTCAGAAACTTTACAAACTCAAACCCACACTTAAGAGAAAAACTGAAAGACCTAATTTAAGACAAGACTAACCAAAAGACACACCAAATTTCGATATAAAGATGGCATCTATTCCTAGGACAATTCTTTCTCTCAATATCAATGGACTAAATTCACCCGTTAAGAGACACAGAGTGGCTAAATGGATCAAAAACTCAATCCAACTTTTTGCTGTCTACAAGAAACGCACCTGAATAGTCAGAACAAAGACTCAAAATAAAAGGCTGAAGGAAAATTATCCAAGCAAACAACACCCATAAAGAAGCTGAAGCGGCCATATTAATATCAGATAATACAAACTTTATACACAGGAAGGTTGTAAGGGACAAAGATGAACATTATATATTAATCAAGGGGTATGTAGAGCAGGAAGAAATCACTCTTCTAAACATATATGCACCGAATGAGGGCCCAAAAATATTTAATACAATTGTTGACAAAGCTGAAAAATAACACCAACAACAACAATACAATAATTGTGGGGGACCTCAACACAGCATTGTCAACAATGGATAGGTCAACCAGACTGAAACCAAACAAGAATATACTGGACCTGAGGAGAGAAATGGAAGAAAGAGGCCTAGTGGATATATATAGGACACTCCATCCCCAGAAACCTGGATACACATTATTCTCCAATGTACATGGGACATTCTCCAGGATATACTACATGCTGGCACATAAAACATATCTTCATAATATCAAGAGGATAGAAATTTTGCAGACTACCTTTGCTGACCACAAGTCTCTGAAATTATTTGTGAACTCCAAAGGAACAAAGAAGAAAAACTCTAACACCTGGAAGTTAAACAGCCTCATACTGAATAACCAGTGGGTCAGAGATGAAATCAAAAAAGAAATCAATAGATTACTGGAAACAAATGATAATGAAGACACAAACTATCAGAACTTATGGGACACAACAAAAGCAGTACTGAGAGGAAAATTTATAGCTTTGCAAGCACACATTAGGAAGGAAGAAGGGCTTACCTGAGTAGCTTAATGACGCAGCTTATAGAACAAGAAAGTGCTCAACAAAAGGACCCAAAAATAGGGAGGCAGAAGGAAATAACAAAGCTGAGAACAGAAATCAATAACTGGAAACCCAAAAAACTATCCGAAAGATCAATGAAAGCAGAAGTTGGTTGTTTGAAAAACTAAACAAGATTCATAGACCACTGGCAAAACTAACAAAGAAAGAGAGAGAAACTTGATTACTCATATTAGGAATGAAAAAGGCGAGATCACTACTGATGTGGCAGAGATTCAAAGGGTAATCAGAAAATGCTTTGAGAAGCTCTACGCCACTAAAAGTGAAAACCTGGAAAAAATGGATAAATTCTTGGACTCTTACAATCTTCCACCGTTGAAGGAAGAGGTTGTAGCATATCTAAACACCCCCATCACTATTGATGAAAATAAAACGGTAATTAAATGTCTGCCCCAATACAAAACCCCAGGTTCTGATGGATTCACTAATGAATTCTTTCAAATTTTCCAGGAGGAACTACTACCTATCCTGGCAAGGCTCTTTCATGAAATCGAAAAAACGGAAATAATTCCAAATACTTTTTATGAAGCCAACATCACCTTGATACCCAAACCAGACCGAGATGCAACGAAAAAAGAAAATTACAGACAACTGTCGCTGATGAATGCAAATGCAAATATCCTCAACAAAATTCTGGCAAATAGAATACAGTGCCTCATTAAAAGGATCATCCACTATGATCAAGTAGGTTTCATTCCATGAATGCAAGTCTGGTTTAACATCCATAAATATATCAAAATAATACACAACATCAACAACAAGAAAAATAAAAATCACATGATCATATAAATAGATGCAGAGACAATATTTGATAAGTTTCAACACCCATTCTTGATCAAGCTCTCAGAAGATGGGAATGGAAGGAACCTTTCTCAATATAGTTAAGGCCATCTACCACAAGCCAGTGGCTAATATTGTCCTTAATGAAGAAAAACTAAAAGGCTTCCCTATAAATTCTTGCACAAAACAACGCTGTCCTCTCTCACCACTCCTATTCAACATAGCACTGGAATTACTCGCTATAGCGATTAGGCAAGAAAAAGATATCAAGGGAATCCAGATAGGGAAGGAAGAATTCAAGCTCTCACTTTTTGCACATGACATGATACTCTACTTAGAAAACCCTAAAGACTCTACCAAAAAACTCCTAGAAACAATAGACTCATATAGCAAGGTGGCAGACTACAAAATTAACTCACATAAATCAATGGCCTTTCTATACACCAAGAGTAATAAGGAAGAAATGGACATTAAGAAAACAACCCCATTCACAATAGTACCACACAAACTCAAATATCTTGGAATCAATTTGACTAAAAATGTGAAGGACCTAAACAAAGAAAACTATGAAACTCTGCTCCAGGAAATAAGAGAGGATATGCAGAAATGGAAACGCATACCCTGCTCCTGGATTGGCAGGATTAACATCATCAAAATGGCAATACTACCCAAGGCATTATATATATTTAATGCGATCCCTCTAAAGATCCCCACCACATTCTTCAAAGAAGTGGATCAGGCACTTTTGAAATTCATTTGGAACAATGAACACCCTAGAATAGAGAAAGCAATCATTGGGAAAAAGAACATTGGAGGAATTACTTTC
>PVKC010038934.1:0-12655 GCA_004027635.1 Crocidura indochinensis
ATGAATCATGTAAACATCAGGTCATATAAGAAATCTCCAGCTTCCATTTTATCTTTCCACTTTTATGTCACTGTGGTTTAAATATATTTCTGGGACATCTACCTTCTCAGCACTACATGACTCTGGGCTTTTCCCTCCATGTTCACTTCCATTGTTTTCCAGTCATCTGACTTGTCATGCAATTTTGAAAGTGGCGATTAGTAAACTGATAAATTATTCATTGCTATGTGCCAACAAATTGTCCCTAACTCCCAAGTGACAGGTTTCTTTTTTAAGAACTTCCAATGACCGTACCTTTTATTTTAAAGTCTCTCTCTCAAAAGCAATATCATTTTTGGCCTTATCTGGAAAATATATCTTAATACATATTAGAAAGGCAGGAAGAAAATGCAATTTTTTCATTATGCAATAAATGATCAAATCCCTAGTCTATACTCATTTATATCCAGTTACAGATGTTCTCTAAATGGTCACATGTTTGTCATTCACTCCCTCCCTTAAATGTTCCCAAACTAACAGGACATTAAATGAGAAAATGCCTCTCCATAAAATTTGCTTATTTTACTATTTGTGTCCCTCAACATAGCATCCTTTTCATCATCTGTAATGTGTAATCAATTGCATACCCCCGGGAAGGTTGTTCATTGGTCATTTACATGATTAAAGGATGGAGAAATTGAAACACTTCAAAGAATAAAGGTGTTCTAATAACATTCAATTTGAATCCCTGATCACGATCCCCCCCCCACTGACATAATATAGCAAATATTACCACCTTTTTCCTCTCCCTAGAAAGAAGTTGCAGATTTCTCTCCTATGTGATGTATTATTTTGTTTGATAACAATGCCAAAAATATGCTAGGCCAGTAAGCCCCATGGGAATTCCTATACTAGCTGAAACAGGAAGATCACCATGGATACATCTGGACTCAACTGGATGGTCAGAAACAGCTGTTGAACCAACCTCGAGAGCCTTCTCAGCAATCTTATCACACAAACTGCATGAGACACAAGCATAAATCCCATACCTCACTCGGTGTCATAATAACTGTATCTTTACCTAATCATAAGGGTAAGGAATCACTGACCTTCAGTTACTAGCCGTGCTACCAGGCAGATGAAACACCTTGGTAGTCAATCTCCACTCCAAAGTTCTCACCTTCAAACGAGAGCTGAGCAGATGTAGAAAGCAAGGAGAACCCTTGTTCCTTTGGTATGTGGCCTAACAACTAAGTGGCTTCAGCCAAATATAAGATGGTCTTCAGTGAGGTTAGCTGTTCTCCACGAGGTGCTGGAGCCAAGTGCTTGATACACGAATGGTGGATCTTGCAGAATCAGATCTGAAATTAAGAGTCATGAAAGAAGCTTGTAAAACTTTGCTAAGTTTAACTATATATGATTCATAGGGAGGCCCAAACCTAGCCAGATTTGTGTACAGGCCTCATTCCCTCTGCTTGTTTGGCAGTTCACACTTGATGCCACCAGTCTGAGTGGTGCAAGAGATTGGAGTTTCCTTTTAAGAACAGTAAGGACTAGGAAGTAAAAAGAATAGAATTTATCTCCAAAATTTTGGAATGTGATTCTGCTTCAGTGTAATTTTAACTATCTACAGTTTGGTCTCAGACTCAATGGAAAAATTGAGTCTGGGTTCTTTGACATGAAGTTAAAGATCAAGAAAACCAATTTCCTGATAAGCAGTGCTTCTTAAGAGAAGCAAATGCATATTTTAAATATAATTTCAAATACATCTTCCCAGATGTATCTTCCCAACTGTGTAGAGTGGTATGAAGCACTTCTATAAATAAAGGAAAAAATTAGGAATAAAATAATCTCCTGTTTTCTCTTACAAATAACACAACCAGTGAGTTATTCCAAGTGAGTCCACACCAGGAATAGAAATGGGTTGAAGTTAACTTAACTCAAAAATTCTGAAAGAAAAAACCTAATGTATTACAAAATATATTGTCAAGCTGTCATTTTAGCTACAATTGGATAATAGTTTCAACATCAATTTCTTGCTTAGAGGTCTCAAAACCAGTAGGTGATGCCATTCTCATCACTTAAAAATTCCCATTTAATGTCCATCAATTTAAAACCAAGCTTGATGATTACTTTTAGCTAAAGTCAGATCACTAAGATATCATTTAACAACTTGCTCACATTCAGTGCTATGTACCCCACCACTGTCTATTTTATGGTTCAATCCCTTGGGAAAAACACATAGAATTTAGTGATGAGCAATGGAGAATAATCAGTCTATTTACTGTCCTAGTGGAAACACAAATAAATCCTGCCTCTTTCACTGTCAGTAATATAGAAGAAATTAAGAATCCTTACAATGCTTGGCCCGGGAGATAGCATGGAGGTAAGGCATTTGCCTTTCATGCAAAAGGTCATCGGTTCGAATCCCGGTGCCCCATATGGTCCCCCGTGCCTGCCAGGAGCAATTTCTGAGCATGGAGCCAGGAGTGGCCCCTGAGCACTGTCGGGTGTGACCCAAAAACCAAAAAAAAAAAAGAAGTGCTAACCCTGGTCAACATATATGCACCAAATGTAAAAATTTCTGAGCATGGAGCCAGGAGTAACCCCTGAGCACTGCTGGGTGTGACCCAAAAACCAAAAACAAAAAAAAAAAAAAAAAAAAAAAAAAGGAATCCTTACAATGCAATCTCTTTTGCAGAAGCCAAAGACCATCTACAAAGTCTTTCTTACTCAGTAACCTAAAAGTTCCTCAAGATTGAATCATTTAAATTTTTTAGTTTGGACATGTTTTTGTCAGCTAAAATAGCCAGCCAACCTTTCCTGGATCTCCTACCACCTTTCTGAAAATAGAAATCTGAAAAGGGCAAAGAATGTAGGCATTGCAACTCCATTTTTTGAGGGGACACCTTAGTAGTCAAGCTTTCAGCAACAATTATTTTCTATCTTTGCCCCCAATTCTTGATATTGGAGGAGTCCGGAGATATATTTAAAATGCACTTAATGTACCAGTTAAAAGGATCTGCACGACAGCTTCCTCCAAGAGTGTAAAGCAAGGAGAAAAGAAAATTGTTACTGGCTGAGAAGGAGGGGCTTCCTCAAGAGAGATAATGCCAGCAGGACTTTTGTAATTCTCCATAATAACAGTAATAATAGCCAACCTGTATTTTGTGCTTAACCTTTCTCAAATACCTCACATGCATTATTTCCACGAATCCTCACAACCTGACTTCACAAGTCAGAAAACCAAGGCTCCACGAAGACATACCATGAGTGAGAGCTAGAACTGGATTTAAAAGCAAGTTTGTCTTATTTTCAATCAGGATATTCCACCACTGCCTCTCAACAAATGGCAAGAGATATTGTGATTAGCAAGATATTTTATGGGGTATGCTTCTTACAAAGGTAGAAAAAACCCAACGAAGTTGCAAATCTTTACTTAAATCTTATAGATCACTGCTGAAACTCCTTTCATTTTGCAGCATAACAGATTTCTTACCTGGAATTCAAAGCCATTTATGAACTAACCCCACCCACAGTCTACTTTTTTTTTTCTTCCTACATATTTTCTGACTTAATCATGAATTGAACAGAAAAGCAGTTCGGGCCCTAATAGCTAGTTCCTTGGTCATTGAAAATGGAACACCCACTTCTTCTTTGCTTAATAACTAGTGAGTTTTTAAGAAGTTCAGAATTATCAACCGAGACTTTGCCACTAAGGGTCTTTGAAGACTATTCAAATCAAATAATTATCACAGAGAGAAATACCTAAATACATACAATTGCAGGAATTATTTCATTCAGTGGGAGTGAAATGAGTTTTAGGGATTAAAAACAAATACAGTCCCTTGCCCTCCTAGAGTCTGACTCTGCCCTCTAGATCTTAAATATGATCTCTTCCACCTGTTGCCCTAATGTTTTAACCTTTTTAAAGTCACTTTTTCAAAAGTCCATTTTCATTACAAGCCCTGCTGTATCTTTAAAACTCTCCATTAGACACTACAATCTACCGTTTCCTGCCTAGTGAAATGTTTAATACCAAAATATCAACTATCTCCTCCAGCTTTTTACTAATGTAGTCTTTAATCTTCTTTTTTCATATATCTCAACTTATTTGACATTATTCACCTCATCTACCTACTTTAAATTTCCCTATTTTTCCTAATATTTTTGGCATAATGAAATAATGGTTTCCACCTATCATTACCAAGGTGATGAGTTATAAGAGTCCCTTATATATAATGGTATACCCAAAGGCCTGCTCTTAATTTTCCTCTATTTCACTCTCACCATTACTTTTCAAACAATTATGTCAACATCGCTGAAGGTATGAAGTACAATGAAAATACGTATATCCCTTCCTATCATTTCAGAAGTCCACAGCACCCTTCCATTTACATTTTAATTCACAGCCTAGGCTATCTAGATAGGCTCAAAATGTTAGAAATAAAACATTTTCGGGGTCGGTGAGGTGGCGCTAGAGGTAAGGTGTCTACCTTGCAAGCACTAGCCAAGGAAGGACCTCGGTTAGATCCCCGGCGTCCCATATGGTTCCACCAAGCCAGGGGCAATTTCTGAGCGCTTAGCCAGGAGTAACCCCTGAGCATCAAACGGGTGTGGTCCCCCCCCCAAAAAAAACAGATAAAAAAGAAATAAAACATTTTCCATATATCCTGTGTACTACATCCTGTGTTACTGATAATAGAGTTATTAAAGGCCGATAGAACTTAATCTACAGTAAAAATATTTTTTACAAGAATACCCCACATTCTCTCTATACGTTATTCCCCAAAGTTGCTCTTTCCCATGACTTCTGTTATCAGCTACAAAAAGAATGTGGAGGGTATCAAGATTTTAGTTGGCAAACGAGAGGAGAGAAATTTTCCTTGATGTGGCTTTTAGTTTTTCTGTGCAGCGAGAGTTAAGGTCATATCTGAAAAATGGAAGCACAGATTTGGAGTAGAGAGAGAAAAGAGAAATTCAGAAGTTTTGCAGAGTGATGTAAACCTCAGTGGCTATCGAAAACTAGGAAAGTATCAAAGTACTTCTTTATATCAGAAAGATTTTTTCCCCAACAGTCTTGGTCTGTACGTCCGCAAAGAAAGAAGTGACTTGCTCTTCAAGTTCAATGTTCTCCCTTGAATATGTGTCTCGTATCTCTGTTTCTTGGCTTGCTTTTCTATTCTAGAGTTCTCTCTTAAACACACTTCTCTCCCTTCACATCTTCCTAAATAAGCTTCATTAAAATTATCTTGCATCACACAAAAAGGAAACCTGTTGGATCTGGAAAGAGAATTTTTTTCAGGAGGTATGAAGAAAAATTATGGTCCAAATAGCTAAATATTTTATTAAAACATCTAAATTATAGAAAGAAGAATCCAAGATAGAGAAAAAAGAAGCAATGAGAGTGTACTGGTAGAACTCTGGTGCCATATAAACAGAGTAACGAGTGAGTGAGAAATTTGAATTTAAGGATGGTGGGAGAGTAACAAGGGCATTGGTGGCAGGAAGTGTGCACTGGTGAAGACATAGGTATTGTGTGACTGAAATTCAGTCACGAACAACTTGGTAGCTGTATGTCAGGGTAATTCGATTAAGAATTTTATTTTATTACAGAAAGAAATGTGAATTTAAGGTTTCAAAAATAAAAGTCAATACCAGTGTTGTCATGGGAGTGGACTAGTTGAAACGATCAGTTGGCAAATATTAAAAATACAAGTCAGAAAATTAGAAGGATTGTCCCTTGAAAACTTAGAGGAGTTACCAAGAATAATAGTGGCAAGGTCTTAGAAAGGAGTGAAAAGGAGCTAAAGCTTTCCATGAATGAGTGGACAACTGTCGCAGAAAAGATCAAATATATAGTCCATTGAGAAATATAATTTCTTGAAAGGACTAATTACTGATTGCAGCATATCAGATTTTTCATATTCTGATCCCAGCCTAAATGACTAGCCTGACTCTAAAGTCTTCACTTTCAGGCCAGAGTGACAGTACAGTGGGCAGGGCATTTGCCCTGCAGATCCAGGTTCAATCCCCTGCCAACCCACATAGTCCCACAAGCCTTCCAGGAGTTACTTCTGAGTGTAGGAGTAATCCCTGAGTGCCGATGGGTGTGGCCCCCAAACCAAAAATAAATAAAAATAAATTCTTCAGTTTCATGTGAGTTTTAGTGGGTTACTGAGAGTCTAAATATGTCATATACTGCCTAATATAATGTCTCATATCTTCTACTTTAGTACTTTACTGAAGTCATACTACAACATTAATCCTTTGATTCGTTATATGCATGTTTTTCCCCAATTATTTTAATTCTAGGGAAGATTTTAGCACAAAGTACAGTGATTTCACATAGTAAACAATTGGCAAACATTTAAATGCTTGCCGAATGTTGATAAGGGTGTCAAATTATAGCTGGAGTATGTTTGGTTTAATTGCAAACCTGCCAGGGAAGTCAAATCAAGATAAATGCTTCTCATTCAGCTTAAAGAACAAATTTGTCAGAGATGAAAAAAATTTTCAAGCTAGATGATAATATAAGAAGAATGTGTACCATAAAATCTGGATCAATAAGAAATAAAAAGTTTTTAATAGGAAGCAAAGTCATAACTATTTAAAAAACCTAGCAATTCATAGAAATTTCCTAAAATGTTAGCTTCTCTTTAGAAATATCATGAAAAATGGGGCCAGAGAGATAGCATGGAGGTAGGGTGTTTGCCTTGCATGCAGAAGGATGATGGTTCAAATTCAGGCATCCCATATGGTCTCCCACGCCTGCTAGGAGTGATCTTTGAGCATAAAACCAGGAGTTACCCCTGAACGCTGCCAGGTGTGACGTGCCCCCCCAAAAAAAGAAATGTCATGAAAAAAGATGATAGAAATAATTTGACTGTGAAAACATCAAAAATAATGTAAACGGGATAGGATGATATAAAATATGAGACAGGGCTGAAGAGATAGTACAAAGAGTAAGGCACTTGCCTTTTGCAGGGCTGGCCTGAGTTCAAGTCCCAGCATCTCATACCAGAATCTTTGAGCACCACAGGGTGTATGGTTCCCAAAATAATGATATATAAATGTCCTCTGCACTATGTCCATAATCCATAATGGTGACACACCGTTGGAACTGGAAGATACTATAGAACAGCCTGAATTATATATTTTTCTCTCTTAAGTTCATGTTAATCACATATTAAAGATAACATAATATGTATTTTGCTAATGCATATAAGTAGCAGGCTTTGTTATTTTTAATTGGAAATGATATTTAACTGGAAAGGTAGAACGTGAGAGAAACAATACTGTATTCCTATTTTAGCCATTTTTTTCTTTCATTCTAGAGTGATACAGTAATTTATTCAGGTATACTCATCTTTCAAATTAGTCAAGAAAACATATATGTCAAATGAAAGAAAAGTTAGTCAAGAGCCTCTAGACCTTTTGTTTTACTTTTCATGTCACAATCAATTAGGGTCATGGTTTACTCCTGGCTAGGGTCAATAGACTTTATGAGGTGTCAGGGATCTCTGGTTCCCAATATAGAGTCTTTTGACTCATTGAATACTTTCCATTTTTCCTGTCATTGTATTAGTAGTTGAAAAATACTTCTCTGTGTAGTGTTTCATATTTTATCCATTTCTAGTTGATCCACTTACTCTGTTCATGTTTTTGGCCTTGATGAATAAAGTTGTTGTGAACATTTGCATGCAGGGCTGTGTTTTGAAATATGGCTTCATGTCTTAGGGGAACTATCCAGGAGTTTAACTGGCAGGACATGTGTAAATATGTACCTGTGCAAAAGTTCACACTTCATAAGAATCTGGCCAATTGTTTTTAAAAATATATTAATATTTTGCATTCTCAAAGCAGTGTATGAGAATTAAAGTTGCTCTGCATTCTCACCAGCACTTAAAAGCTTTTATTTTGTTTAAGAAATTTTAAATGGTTCTGCATTGTGGTTTATAATTTGCACTTCCCTGCTGACTAGTGAAGTTGTGTATTATGTCATGTGCTTGTTGATCATCTATGCATTGTTTTTTAATGTCTATTCAAATATTATATGCATTTTTCAATTTGATTGCATACCTTCCTTTGATTGGTGTTAAGATATTTATTGTGTACATGAATTAAGTACTTTATTACAAATATTATCATTACATTTATAGTTAATATTTGTAAAATTAAATCAGTAAAGTAACTTTTTTATGAAATCCAAGTAATTTTTTTACATTTTACATGTTTCTTGCTTTTTATCCTGAGAATGCTTTGCCTAATTTAAACTTACAAAGACTGTTTTACAAGATTTTCTTCATAGCTTTAGCTCTTATATTGAAAAAAATCAGCTTTTCCTTGTTATGTTTTTCCAACGAAACCCAGTGGTTCTCAGGGCTTACTCCTGCCTCTGCGTTCAGGGGTCACTCTTGGCAGTGCTTGGTGGGCCATATGAGGTATCAGAACTTGGCAAACACCCTTACTTTAGTACTATTGCTCTAGTCCCAGTATTCAATTTTATACACAGTGAAAATGATTGGGGATCTATACCTTTGGTGTTTTTCTTTTCATCTGTATTAGCAATTGTGTCAGAATCATTTGCTGAAATGACTATCTGCCTCACTATCTTGTAATCTTGTATTTTATTGGTACTTTCATAAAAAAAAATCTGTTAAAAACTGGTACTTTTCCAGTCTCTCTTTTCTAACCTTTTTTTCTGTGCCTATCCTCTTACTTGCTTTAGTCTTGCTTCAAACTTTTGTTCGCTAAAATTGGTTTAGATCTTTTACTTATTATATAAATTTTAGAATCTCTTAAAATGTATACTCACAAAAAGCCAATTGGGATTCATTTCTAATGCCGTACAATTTTTAAGATAAATCTGGTGGGAGAATTGGCATTTTGATGATATTAAGTTTTCTCCCTCTGCTGTTTATATATTCTTTAATTTGTGCAATATTTTACTGCTTTCAGCATAAAAGTCTTCCACCTGTTTTGCTGAACATATTTCCAAGTATGACATTTTTGTTATTATCAATACTTTAAATTATTTTAATTTCTAGTAGTTTATTGCCAATATAGAGGATTGCAATTGATTTTTGTATATTGACTTTTTATGTGACCTCGCTAACTCATTTATTGGTGTACTTGCATAATATTTTTCTCTTTATATTTGCTGAAATTTTATGAAAATGATCATGTTCTGGATGAATAAAGATGAGTTAATTTCTTACTTTTCAGTTGGTACGCTTTGTTCCTCCCTTGTATTATTATAGTTTTTAGAACTTCAAGTACCACAATGAACAGAAGCATTTCCAGGGGCAGCCTTGTATTACTTCTGATCTTAGGAGAAAGCTTTTGGTTTTTCATCTGCGTATTTTAGCTGAAGGTTTTGCCTAAATAACTTTACAAGCTCCAGCTTTTTGCTGTGGATATTTTTTAAATTGATATATGGAACTGAAAACCTGTTAAATATATCTCTGCATCAAGTAAGTTTACACAAATATTTAATTCTACAGCAATGAGAAAATATGTCGATTGGTTTTTGGCAGACAAGCTAATCTTACGTTGCTGAGTCTGTAAGTCTGTATTTATGTGTTTTGAGAAAACAATCATGCCCTGGTATTAATCTGACTTAGAGAACTCTTTTAAAATATACTGCAAAGTAATACAGATACTTTACCATTAGATGTCAACATTATCAAACACACAAATTTTAACAACAAAACACTGGTTGGAAAAGAATCATGAATCTGTAGAACTAAAAGAATGCCTTAAGAAGAAATCATTGAAAGTGACTTCGATTTTCTTCTTAAGACACACACTGATTGCTATTCTCTGCTGAATGTATTGGGATTTTTTGAGTGAGAGTACAACTATGTGCTTCATATTTACTTTCTGCTCTGAGAGAGGGAGCGTTAAAAACCTCTTTTTTCATAGAATTGGTGATGCCCCCGAATCATATTAATTGGGAAGAGTCTTTGCACCTTTACAAAAGGAGCTAACTGCCAGAAAATTTGCAGTTTTACGATACCTTCTCTATGTGTGTGTCTAACTGTGGTTCCCCAGATGCAAAGGCCTTTGTATTTTATGTGGTGGTAATGCTAGCTTCTAAGACAATGCTTGTTTTTAAGGATGCAATTTCATACCTCGTCAAAATATGCAATTGTATTTGTTGCAATTGCTCCTCTTCCATTTCTAATCCTATTCATTCTTTCTTAATTCTCTGTGAGTCTAGTTAAAGTTTTGTCAATCTTTATTATCCTTTCAAATAACCAGCTCTTGGTTTCATTATTTTTTTGTCCTCTCTTTTTTCTGTTATTTGTTTATTCTTAGTGTTTATTATGTCCTCACTTCTATTGACTTTAGATTCATTTGCCATTCTTTTTCTGGTTCCTTAAAGTGTGGTTCTTTTGTTTTGTGTTTTTCTTTTGATCTAATGCAAGTCCTCATTGGGAACTTCCTTTTAATTAAGTCTTCCTTTTGCAACATCCTGCTCAGATTGCCTATGTCTTAATGCTCATGTGCTTCCAGGAATTTTTTTCTTTTGAGTTCCTCATTGACCCAAAAGTATGGTATTTACTCTTTAAGTACTTAATCTTTTTTTTTGGTTTTGGGGTCACAGCTGACAGTGTAAGGCCATTTACCCTGCACAAGGCTGACCCTCATTCAATTCTAGATACCACATATGGGCCCTCAAGTTCTGCCAGGAGTGATCCCTGAGTGCAGATTCAAGAGTAAGTTGGTGTGTGGTCCCAAAAAAACCAAAGGGAAAAAGAAACTACAAAGTACTGAAAATAAAGTTAGCAAAATTAAAAAAATATATATTAAAACAATGTCTACATTAACAACAAAAATGTTACTCATTCACATTAGTCTAAAAATATGAAATTTTTGAATAAATCTGACACCAAAACTCAAAATACTGCTGAAAATTAAAGAGCTATGTGCATGGGAATAGTCATATTCATGAGTCAATTTCAAATATTTTTAAAAGTCATATTGATCTATCATTTTGTTCTATGTTACATGCTTTCACTCAAACTCCCTGCAGGCTTTTTGCAATGTTTGAGAAGATGTTTTATAATTTACATGAATGCACAGATCACTGACAAAATATCACTAAGCAAAATATCACTGACAAAGAACAAAGTTGTCAGGCTGGTACTACCTGTTTTAAGTCTAATATAAAAGCTAGCATGAGCATAACAGTGTGGCATTATCATAATGATAAATTAATGGACTAATGGAATAGAATAGAGTTAACAAGATTAATATCAAGTATTCTGGGCTTGCTCTTGACAGGATACATGTAAAGCAATTCAATACTGAAATTTGACTTTTCCAAAAACAGTACTAAAAATATTGGAAATACATTTGCGAAAAAAAATGTTCATGGTGGGTTCAGATGATAGCATGCCCTGGACAGATCCTGGTTCGATTCCCAGCATGTCATAAACCCTCCTGAGCCTGCCAAAAGTGATTTCTGAGAACAAAGCCAGAGACAACTCGAGCGCTGTCAGGTGTGAGCCAAAACACCTCCCACAAGTGATCATAGTAACTTATACCATACATAAACATTAACTCAAAATGGGCTTTTGAGGGACAGGAGAAATAGTATAGAGGGTAGAGTAGTTGTCCATGTAGTCAGCTAGGGTTCAATCCCCATCACTCATAAGGTCCCCACAAACTCCACTGTGAGCGATCGCTGAATGCAGCGGCAGGAGTAAGCCGCAAGCACTGCCAGATGTGGCCAGAATAAAACAGTAAAAAGAATTGATTCGTGACTTAAAATATGAAATTCCTGTCAGAAAATATGAAGGCTAAAATCACTTAACCTCAATCAGGCAAAGAGTTTCAAATAGACCATCCAAATCACAGTCATCAAGTAGCAAACGAACACATTTGACATCTTCAAAATTAACATTTCTTTTCTTCAAAATACATCGTTAAGGCCATGTAAATGAAAACTACATAACGAGAGGGAAGAATTTTAAATCAAATATTTGACAAAGGCTTTGTATCCAGAATACGTATAATAGTCTTTACGTTCGGAGCGCACAAATAAATGTTTCTATACGAAACGCACATCATACATATATACACACACTCTCCACCAGTAGAAAATGACCTAATTAAATGATAGGTAACTCAGACAAGGAGAATGTCAAATAAGTCAGATAAATAGGTTCAACATTATTCATTAGAGAAAAGCAAATGAAACTTTTTCATGACATGAAGGAAAAAAGAAACACTTGAGAAGCGGTCAGTGGAGAAAATGTAAAGAAGGAGGTGAAAGAGGTAAAGGACCTTTAGAGAGGAGGTAGGGAATGGAACTGAGAGAAATAAATCCCCATCTGATGAGGTCAACTTGGGTCCTGGCAACACATACCAGCATACAAACAGGGTATATAGCTCTTCTTTCTGCAAGGCAGAAATTGAGAAAGCTCCACCGCTTCTTTATCTCCCCTCCCAATCCAACGCCTGACACAGGATTCGACCGCAGGCCACTCACTGGGTGAGAGTCTCCTTTGAAATTGTCAACAGCTGGAATCTTCAAAGTCAGAATGTGGCCTCTGTGATGAGACTTCCATCAATCCTTGAACAGTCTTTTGCTCTTTTTTTGCAAGAAGTAATCAACTTGGATACAGGCAAGATAACCAATGCCTTCATCCAATTAGATAAAAGG
>PVKC010038935.1:0-12639 GCA_004027635.1 Crocidura indochinensis
CATATGGGATCCCAGAGATTCAACCCAGGTCCATCCTGTCTCAATTGCATGCAAGGAAAATGACCTCCTGCTCTGCTATCGCTCTGGTCCTTCATATGTGGAATCTAAAGAAACAAATTAAGGCAATAAGAAAAGGTCAATAACAACAGACATTTAGGGTTTTAGTCTAGAGATTTAAGAGGATCCCAATACACTGGTGGAAAACACTGACACTCTGGTGGTGGATATGATGCAGCAATATTGTAGGTCTGAAATAGTACTGCCAGTATTACAAGCCACTTTGCTTAAATTAATATTTAGGTACATATATGTACATATGTATTATTTACCTGTTACTTTTTCTCCCTAGTGAATAATTTTCAGTTTGATTACTCAATAAAACAACTAAAACCTATGAATCCTGAAATGTTAGACCACTTTAAGTTTTTTCTCGTGTTGATTTTCCTGATTCCCATTTTTGTGTTCTTTTTAAAAAGCTGACTCGTGTCTTAAAAGGATCATTTTTATGACTTAATGGGATCAGGTGGCTAGGTTCTACTTTTCCTCTATGGGAATCTCTTTGAAGATTTAAAGGACTACTATGGTCCACAGGTTTACTCAGCATTGAGGTTCTTAGATGAGACTGACAACTCATAGGACCTCATGGCCACTGTGCTGAGATTTTTTTTCCCGGTACACAATTCTCTGCTCTGAAGTGGACTGAGATCACACACACTTCTTACTGAGTAGTTTTTGACAGAAGTATTCCTCGATTATATGTTTCATGCTAGGTTTTATTATGAGACACAGCATGAATTGTAGGCCAGCACAAATATAAATACCACCTTCCTTTTTTTAAAGGGTTTTCTAAGTTCAGGCAAACTTTAAGTCATCAATAAAACCCCTTGGTAAACAGACTACCATTCATAACAGGAAAATAGAATTTAATGAGTATTTCAAGTTAGAATCTCTAATTTGTATAGATTTTATGTAAAAATATTTAGTATGAATGAGATTATGTCAGTTGAACTAATTTAAAAAGTATAGAGTAATGCAAGGACAAGTGAAGGGGCCTTTATTCATAAAAATGGTAAAATTCACAAACAAATGAGGACAATGATGTATATAGAAGCATATAAGTATAAAGTAATCTAATGTATAGAAACTTTGTTTTTTAGCCTTATGATTATGAAATCAAAATACCAAATGGAACTTATAGATAATACCATCTATTTTTTTCATTTGTCATATCTCAATATAGGAAAAATTAGAACAAAAGAGTTTATTTAATATCTTGTGGCTTCAGGATAGAGAAAAAGGCACAGGGCTACAATTTTAGTTTCAGTTTTAGTTTCTTTTAAGTTAGAGTCACATTTTTTTGTTTTCTTGAAGAAATATAACTGTTTTCATGGAAAATGTAACAAAGAAACAATTTGCAAAGCTTGTAATAGATGTGAGTTATTTAAAGAGAACTCATTTAAAGTGGGATAAGTTCAATATAAAATTTATGTATTGCATTCTTAAAATTCAAGTTTGTAAAGGTTACATACACTAAAATAATATGTAACAAAATCCAATGTCTCTTGATCAAGAAAATAAAGAACAAACAATAATTTATTGAAGAAGGAAGGAATGAGAAAAAAAACATGGTAAGAAAGAAGGAAGAGGGGATGGTTAGAGGGGTGCAGAGGAACTTTTTTTTTCCTCAAGTCTTTTTTTACCATAAGTAGAAAGGACAAACAATCTTGTCTCATTTCTTAAGTTAGTCTTTCCAATCTATCTCATCTATAAAGTGACTGATAGTTTATACTTCTCACTAGGAAAATGTAATAAAAATTATATTTTAATATGTCAGACAACTTAATTAGCAATGCAAGGATTGATCTGTTTTTAATATCAGCATTTGAAAAGATACTCTTTACCAATGAAAATTTTTATTTTACCAAACTTATTTTATCATGTTCGGAGCTATATATTAATTAGTGTTAACTTATAGTATTTGAACAGAAAAAGAGAGAACTATGTAAAATTATAAAAAGCTAAACCTCAGTTAAGTACATATATTATTTTTATTTATTTAATTAAATTATTTTGGATTTAAAATTTCACCCAGTGTTGCTCAGTTACTTATGACTCTACCCAAAAATCACTCTTGATGTTTTTAGGGTACCATATGGGATGCCAGGGACCCAACATCAATTTCTTTGCAAAGCAATGACCTTAACTGTCATGTTATCTCTTTAACCACAATTTACATTATTTTTATTTCTAAACACTTTTGCAATGTTTTTTCAATATTTAAAGTAATCACTTTTTTCCCTTGTGTTTCTCAAGATTATTTGGAGTCACATCCAGCTTGATCAAGGCTTACTCTTGACTCTATGCTAAGGGATTACTCCTTGTAGTGCTCAAGGGACTTCATGCAGTATCATGGATCAAACCAAGTGTGCTATGTTTAATTCAAGTAAATGCCTTAATCTCTGTACTACCTTTCTGACCCAGAACTTATTATTTAAACTAATTTTTGAGCCTCTGCATGCTGTCACTGAAAAAGACCAAAAAAAAAAAAAACCAACAGAATAGTATGGAACCTGTAGGGACTATTAAAACAAAACAAATTTTAACTGTTAAATATATGTTTATTTTAAACCTATACATGTATACATGTTTTGCAACTCTTCTCAGGGAATGTAATAGATTTTGAACTAAACAAAAATTCCTGCTCTTGTAAGGCTTAAATTCTAAGGGGACCCAATTATAAAATATTAGAAGAATAAGGATGTTTTCATAATAGTAGAAATTATCCTTGAGGAGATCATGGTCAGTTATGTCTGCTTTGGCAAGAGGAATTCTAAAAATAGAAAAATGGTATTGATGAAATATTTACGCTAAGTAGGAGGACGTTGGGGTCTTTAAAAATATATTTTTGAGTGGCCAGAGAGCTAGTATATAGTGGGTAGGACACTTGAGTGGGTTTGATACTTAACATTGCAAATATTCCCTGAATACAACCAGAAGTGATTCTTGAGCACAAACACAGAAGTGAGCACCACCGAATATAACCCCCAAAACAAAATGATTATTTAAAAATGTGAGTAGAAAAAAATCTAGAATCAAGCAAAAGAAATGGTCACAGACAGTAAAGATATTTTTCAGAGTTTGAAGTTAGGAAGGAAATAAAGAGAGGGATGTTTTGGGCAGCAAATATGGTAGAGAAATGGCCGTGCACATAAAACTCCCTGATTTCAAGGTGAAATAAATGAGCACAGAACCAAGAAAAAGCACTAAGCACCCCTGGATGTACCAAAAACAAAACCGAAAAATGGCCATAGCTTCATACCAGATGCCAGCCTCCATTCATCTAGTTTGACCCTGGGAAACCTATGGGCACTCAAGCTGCCAAATTTTGAGGCTGGGTTTTTAAGCACTGCCTTGGTAAAATAATAAGGTTAATTAAATAGAGAGATGTTTATCTATAGGAATTGGTAGATTTTCTTTTCATGATTAGTAAGAAAATACTTGAACAGTGATTATGTTATTATACTATGGATATATAACATACTGTTTTAGAATCTGGTAAATAATTGTTAAAGGAATAGTAAAATTATTCATGAGTAAAATTATTGGTTAAATACTTATAATAAATAATTACTTCCTAGTATTCATTCTACAGGCATTTTGCTGTTTTTGAATATAATGAATCGCCATAATAATCATTGCTCAAGGTGAAATGTTATCTTCTAAATTGTATCGTCACATGAAATTTGATCTCTTGATTCCAACACATTCTAAAACTATACAATAATTATTAAATAGCTTTGCTCTAGAATTAAATTCTCTATTTTTAAAAGCTTCTCTTCAAGCTCTTCTCAACTTATTTCTTATTGCTGAAATATTAGATTATAAGAGTATAAATCTTAGTATATTTTGTTTTGGGGCCAAAAAATAGTTTCATTATGTTTACTATATGCTAAGCATTATTCTGAATACTTTCTTTATAATCTTACATCTTCTGTAATTCTGTAACTTCTTTATAAGGAATAATATTACTCTTATGGCCATTTCATAAAATAAGTAAACAAAGTACAGCTAATTCATGTCCCCAAGGTTAATACTTTAATAATTGACAATTCCAGGACTTTAAATGTGCATTTCTGTGATTTTATTATTAATTTAATGTTTTAGGATCCTTTCTAAAACTGGAGATATTTTCCATTTTAAAATGGCTGACCATGCAATTAAGCCTCTTTTTTCTGGAAACTTTTTTGAAACATGTTGCCCTATAGTCAAGGTAAATAATGTTCATTGTGTCTTTCATTGCTACTACAGATTCAAAATTAATAATGCCACATTTCCCTAGGCTTTCATTTATTCTATTAGGATATCTAGACTACCTATATCAGGGGCTACTCTTAGTTTTATGCTCAGTTTTAAAGTGGTCAGTTTTAAAGGTACTTAGGATACCATATGGTACTGGTGACTGGACCAAGATAGGGTTCACCTATTTATTTAATAAGCAAGGCTTGATATGAGACCCACTGCACTAGCCCTTGTTCTAAAAGTGGGATTTTAGTAGTATTTGAGTGATGACTCTTCCAGGAAAAATACTCACAGTCATATGATGTGATTAGAAATTTGACAGAAGTAAAAGAAGAGATAAGCTAATGCTAAAAATTGCTATTGTGATATTACCCACATATCTTTTACAAGGTGATTTGTATTCATAGTTTCTTTTCATCTGCAAAATTAGAGATGTACATCTAAATGTCCTTAAAATTATTTCATGTTTGTAATGCTACGCCTCTGCAATTATGCTATTGGTAGGCTCAATTTCCTTTAATTCTTACATAAATTCTATTGATCATATATACTGTTATTGAATTTACTGAGAACAAGAATAATAATCTTTCAAGTAGTATTATAGTGAATCCTTGTAATATTAAAATAGTATAGGTATGTAAACATATTATATTTCAATTCACTTTTCTTTATATCTTGCTAAGAGGCTGTTTTATAATAGATTATCTGATCTATTTGATCATTTTTTAATATTCTTTATTGCTTTCACTTTTTCCTTCACTAAATCCATAATTTCTCAAGATATTATATCCTGTAATATAATATATATTTGCCATTGAAATCTGATTAGAAGTGATTATTTCTTTTGTAAGTTATATTGGCCGTGGATGACTGGAGAATAACACAAGCAGTTGAAATGTGGAGAGCATCCAAAATAAATTTGAAAATATACTGGAACTTAAATAAAATAGCCTTTCTATGAAACTCTAGATAAGTTAAAGACAATTTGGCATTTTGTTGTTCATATGCAATTACAATTCCATAATCAAAAACAGCTTTGATGACCATGTTGAATCAGAGACTGCAAGAACTGACCTATTATAGCATTCTCTAAATCTGATATCTATTATTCATTTTTGTCCACTTCATTATTGCTTTTCTTTAAATTTATATCAGCCTCATCCTAAAAAACAAACTTCATAAAGAAAAAGTTGAGGGGCCTGGGAGATAGCATGGAGGTAAAGCGTTTGCCTTTCATACAGAAGGTCATCGGTTCGAATCCCAGTGTCCCATATGGTCCCCCGTGCCTGCCAGGAGCAATTTCTGAGCATGGAGCCAGGAGTAACCCCTGAGTACTGCCGGGTGTGACCCCCCCAAAAAAACCCCAAAAAAACAAAAAAAAAAAAAAAGAAAAAGTTGACTTTGTTCTATTCTGACAGAATATTCATTAAGCATTCACTAAGTCATTCGTACAGATGGATAAATAGTTCTAAGAATATAAAAATTTTCAAATCTAAATTATATCATAATATTTTGAGAAGCTCAAACTGTAGTACAGAGATATTTGCACTTTCATGATGGGTTTGATGCTGAAACACAGTATACTTAAAAAATACCAACATTTAGGGGCCTGAGAGGTAGCACAGTGGTAGGACATTAGCCTTGCATGCAGCTAACCCAAGCAGGACACAACTTCTATCCTCAGCAATCCATATTGTCCCCTGAGCCTGCCAGGAGGAATTTCTGAATGCAGATCCAGGAGTAACCCTGAAAAATTTATGCAAGTAGCTTAAGAACTCTATGAGGTATAAAAAACAGTGTATCAAGCAAAGTAGAAGAAGGGATCAGTAGTTATACAATGGTTAGGGTTACATGGTTAGGTTACATGCTTACAATGTGCTGAAAATGTCTTCAAACCTTAGCAGCACACAGTATCCATGCATTATTGGATGCAGAAAATTTTAGGCAACAAAGAGTCTAAGAAGCATGTTATATTCTAGCTCTTGACTGAATTATCAAACAGGTATCTGAGCATCATCTGTGGGCCTTTCTCTCCTATCTCAGCATTGTTATAAAATCCCCCATCACATAAAAAAAAGAATTAAGTAGAACCAATTGATATTGCTGAATATGTCATTTTAAGGAGACAGTTTCAGCAAGTCAAAACTCCAGAAGAGTAGTGAATGTGGAAAAATGAGTGTGATTTGTTTGGCTTTGAGAGGCAATACATGATGACCAGATGACCATGAGTAGCTCAAAAGCTAAAATTAGTAGGTGCTTAACTCTGTATAAAACTAAAATTGACAAAATTTATATAATAGAAATAGACGTTTTGCATTTAGCTTCAAATGATACAAATAAAATGGAAAATGACATCTTAAAGATAAAAATATTTATTGAGGATTATCATTAATTTCTCTTTAATGATTTTACTATATAACATTTTTCAAATATTTGTTTACATGTATACTAATTATGCTGTATTTACTGAGTTTAAAAAACTAAGTGATAGCAGGAGAGTGCTTTTTTTTGTCTATTGAAGGCCACACTATGATTAAGTTAGTTTTGAAACATAAAAGCCAGTCCACGTACATTTTTGAATAGAGCTATAAAATAAATTCCCTTTATCTTAGCTTGGTGATAAACTGCATAATTTGTCTAAGTTTACCTCCAAAATTGTTCAAACAAATGAGGTAATATGCAATTTGTTACTTGAAGAATGTATATATCTTGCACCTACTCAAGAAAGCTCATTTTACTGTGTCAACCTGATGTTCTGTGTAAGGACAAATCCTTTACTATGTAGAGATGCTTCCTGGGATGAAATTACATCAGAAAGGGTTTAAATTATCTAAATATTTAAATACCTTTTTAATTTTACTACAAATACCTCAATTATACTTACAATCAAAGTTATTTACATCATATTTGTGAAAATATAAATAAGTATAAAGTATATTAAACTATTAAATTCAATGAACAGATATTAATTTTTATTATTAACCTCCCTCTAATCAGTTAATTTTGTCTTAGTTGATAAATTTCAATTCACTATTAAATGCAAGAAATACATAAAAATAAAGTGAGTCTGAAATCACTATTATTTTCAAAATAAAATTATTTTACAAAGTTCTTATTAACTCTTGTTATTTATAAAAACAAATTTGGTACTAAAATTTATTCAAGGTGGTTGAACTTTCCTCTGCTTAAACAAAAGCACTGGAAAGTAGAAGAGCAAATTGCCAATAGTTATTTAGCTATTCTTTCCTTTTTTCTTTTTCTTTTTTTTTTAGCTTCAACTCCAAATGAAACAATTATATTGAAGACGTGCATTTAAGAAATGGGTGCATCATAAGGTCAAATTATCTTTATAACAGAATCAAATGATCATTGAAATCTCTTAGGAAAGACATTTGGCTTAGGAAAACTGTTTTCTTTTACTTGAGACTCAGCACTTATACATTTGCTATTTTTAAAATTACTTTTAAAGATTATCTTTGTATTTAATAGAATTGCTGTGCAAATATGGCTTAATACATACAATGAGAGCTATTATAAGCCCCTTAAGGTCCCATCAAGATCCATAGCGTCCTGCAGGTCTCTGCATAGTCTGCCCTCTGGTGCCCTAGGCCTGTGCTGCCACACTTTCTGTTTTATCGGTCCTGAATTATAAAGCAAATTCTAAGTTTAAAAAGAACTCGATAGATGTAGCCTAAATTCAATTTAAGAGAGCCAAATGATATTAAAGACTTTTTTTTAAAAGATTGATTTATACCATCAAATAGTAATATAATGAATATACTTAAAAGCCAGGGTAGTATAGATCTATTTATCAGGGAAAAACATTACATGTTGGGAATGGTTTAAGTATACTGGATTTAAATTTATGGAAAATAATTGAGGTTAGAATATGAGTATTTATATTGGGAAAAGAATTGTGCAATCAATGATCTTACTAATAAACTAAGTCTCCATTATTTCATGGATTCCTTCTCAGTAAACAATGTAAGTTATAAAAAAGCATACTTTCTTCTCATAGATATGTGTGTGAAAGAAAAGTAGGTAAATTAAGTATACTTATTAATCTTATGCTAAACAAAATATATATTTTCTTTTAAGGTCAAAACCCTTTTACTTCAAATATTCAAAAGAAATAAATTGGAGGAGAACTTATATTGAAATTCTAAAATGTAATTTAAAGTTCATAAGTTAAATGGTCAAAGTTTATTTTATTACTTTAAACTAAACACTGCTAGACTTTATGAAAAGATAGTTTCATGTTCCCAATTGATATTTAACGTGATCATTTACAGCATTATTTTAGTCTCAAAAGGTCAAAATAAATCTAATTAATAATTAACTGTAGCTCATTGAAGAAGATATTTCAGACTCCACTAGTCAAATGTGATAAAGTTGACATAATTGCAATAATATAATAATAAATATGGGATGATACTTCTACTATTAATATAATAAAAGCAGAGAAAAGAAAGTTTTAAATCTTAAAGAATAATTATCAGAAGGCAGAGCATTTGCTTTAGACAGAGCCAGCCAGGGTTCAATCGTGGATACCTTATATGATACCCCAAATCTGCTAAAGGTGATCCCTTAATGATCACACATAAGCCTTGAGGACTGCAGCGAGTAGCCAGAGAACAAAACGAAATAAAAATATCAGCTCAAATATAAAAATATGAAAACTGTTAATTAGAGAATTATGAATGTATAATTAGAGGTACATTGATTTTAATGGTAAAATGTATTGAATTGCATACACAGTAACATGATAGCTTTTGTAACCAGTCTCTGAAATATATCATTTTAATCACCAAAAGCAAAGATCATGGAAAAATGTCTGGATACCAAAACTGAACAATTAATTTTAGCATGGCACAGCAAATATAAGTATCTTTCCTTTACTATTAATTTGGGTTATAGCTCTTTATAGTAAGATATTTAATAACTCTTTATTTTAACTAAATCCTCTCACAAGGTATACAAATTAGAGTTGACTTTTGCATTGAGGTAGGGTGAGAAAAAAAGAGATAATAACTTGTTTTAAATCATACTTTAAGAAATCATTTTCTTCGGAATATGTTAATAAAACATTCCTATTTCAGCAAACACTGAAAAAGAAACAAAAGGACTTAATGTAATTATCTGTTTACTAAATGCAAAGTGAGGTTTCTATAAAAAATAGCATTAACTCCAATTTTGGTTTCCTAATTCAAGAAATCTCATATGCTCCTAGTTTTTGCTTGTGATATATATTGTAAAGATATATTGTAAATATATATAGTAAATGAATTGAAGCCTGTGTCTTTACTCTTTCTTAATGTACTTTATTTTTATGACAAAGCTATTTTACTTTCTTTCTCTTCAACTTTGCTACAGTATTTCTAAATAGCCCAGCAGAGATAAATCAACGCTGGAACTGTAACCTTACACTTATATACTTGTTAAATGACTTTTTTACAGTCTGTTATTGCTAGAAATTGGATTGCTTTTAAACTAATGCTGTCTGGCGGGCAAAAGTGAGTGAAACCGCAAAGCCTGGAGGAACACTAATTACTTGTTTTAATTAGCAGGAACTTTCACTAGAGTATAATCTCCCTACAGGCCACTTTTCGGTAGGTGTGAAAAAAAAATCCTGTTGGAACAAACTGATAATCTCTTACTTGCCCCTAAATGAGAGCAGAATTTTGCTCCTAGTGTAGGCACATCATTCTCTAAGCGCCTCAAACCCTCCAGGCCCGGCTACCCAATTCAAAGATCTTTAGCAATCAGTTGCACAATAGTCTCTTATTTTATGCTGCTACATCATAAAAGTGGTCCTTTTGTTACATTTCCATCCTGAAAGGGGTCCTAATCCCTTTCTTTTCAGACAAGTCTATGGCAAATTCCACTGGGACATCCCATTCGCCACAAGGACTGGAATGTCCCACTCCGAAAGTAGCATGGGAAGCTTTGAGGCTTTTTTTTTTCTCTCTCCCTGCCACTCTGCGGAGAACATTAAAACGTACTTTTCATTCTCTCACCGTAGGGGGAACCCCCTTAATGATGACAGAGAAAGAAACATTCCATCACACTGTCCCTATGATACCATTCTGCTCTCAAGCAGGCATTGCTCTGGTCAGAGAATCAAACATGGTTTCCAGCAGGTGGATGATGCTGAAGGTCACAGGCAGCCAAATGCAGAGGTTACACGCGGAGGAAGAGCAGGTTCCCACAGCAAATTAAGTCATCTGTGAAGCCTTCTCATTTCCCAGCGACTAAATTTATGAGTGCTCCAAAGGGTCATCACTGCTTGCATGCACATGTGCTATAATGAAAGTATTTGAAGGTTTAGAGGACTAGTATTATCCCAATTAGAAGCACATACGTAAGTGTCGTGTCTAAAGGAAACGAATGAGCATTTCAAATGCATTCATGTACCTTTCATTGCTGATTAAGGAACTAAAAGCTTCCTAATTTTTTAATAATTTAAAACAAAGCCTTAAATAATAGATTAAACGTGAGTATCTTTTTAAAGTGAAGGTGTAAGTATCAGGAAATAATATTTTCCTGATACAAAGAAATTACTCTAACTTTTACATTAAAGATATTGAAAACCCACAAGGTTATTATAGCTGTTTAATGCTATTATAAATCTTGATTACAATGAGATAGGATCCTATAGGGGTTGAAATATGATTTTCATTTTAAGAAAGTCAGTACTGACTTAAAATGATGTTTTTATAAAATAAAAAGTATGAAGCAGTAAATCAGCAAATTGTCTTGAATTCAAGGATATGTAATTGATTAATTTATTCAAATTAAAGTTATTGTTCACAGATTATATCAATGTTTAATATTTTATTATTTTAAATATCTTTTAAATTATATACTAGTTCCTGCTCAAATGGTGATACTGAATAAATAGTCGTACTCTTTATCAGAATTTTATAATGAAACTTTATAGCTATTAGTATTCACAAATGTAAAAGTTATAATTATATCATTAAAATACTCTCTTTACCTAATTATATTTATTTAATATTTTAAAGTACTTTTTTCTCATTTTTCTTCTTTAATAGCGTAAGAGTAATTTTATATATTAAAAAGACCCTTGAGACTGTTCCCAGGACCTTTGATATATTTAATTTCTGTTAGAGGTATTTATCATCAAAAATGGAGATATTTATCATCACCCATCTATGTAAATAATTATATATAGAATATTGTCTGACATACCAAAAATATGTTCATTTATCTAAACGTAACTGATATAAAACAGGTTAGAAAATAAAACTAAACCCAAGACCACTCTAATTCTGAATTGTAAGAAATACTCTTAATATTATCTAGTTGGAAAATATCAGGTGAGATTTTTCCATGGTTGTTATTTGAATTATGTGTGTGTGTGTGTGTGTGTGTGTGTGTGTGTGTGTGTGTGTGTGTGTGTGTAAATACTTGGGTACAATAACTACTTTGGGACTTCAAAATTATTTCCCAGAATTTAATTTTAGCTCATATTAAGAATTCTTCAGTTACATTTTGCAAAAGTCAAATTTCACAAAACATTTGTACAAAAATATTCTACATTCTGGCCAAGCTCTGTTTATTTCACTAAAGTCTGGTGGATGCAGTTGTGTTCAGAGTCCAGTTTGCTAGTGGTGGACTATGTTTGCATGAGACTGCAGAAAGAGATCAGAGTGCATAAAAGTAAACATCCAGTATAGAAGAGAAATTGAAAGGGGCTTTGTGAACTACTGGTGTTGCATTAGAGAATGGGTGAGGGTGGGACTGCCTGATTCTTTGTTTCCCTTCACAGTGGTGCTTCCCAGGGACCTCCATTGTGCCCTGAATGAACTGACCATCTCCCTAACAAGCTAATAGCAACCCTGTAAGCACATTTAAATTATCAAGCCTAAATATTTAGAGTTATTTGAGGCTCTTTCTTCTTTTTCATTAATTAGTGGAATCTACATATAATTTCTAGATTTTTTGGTATGTTTTCTGAGACACATTCTGAAATCTAGGACTAAATCTTATGCTTAGGATTGTTAATAGTGTTTAATTAAATCTGAAGAAAAAGGTTTTGTATTGCAAAATTAGAATTATCTCTTGTATAAATAACTTTCTCAACAATTTAGAAATAAATTAAAATACGATTCATCCTATTTTCAAGTTTTCACTTAAGGGCAAAGTTTTTTTGGTTTGGTTTTGTTTTGATTTGATTTCTTTTTAGTACAATATTACTTCATACCTCTAGGGCTAAAGGAAATGTATATCTTATGGAAGTATCCTTGCAGTCTACACAAGAGAAGGAAGTTGGCTAAATGCCAGGTAGAAAAAGGAAATGTAAATTAACATTTGTGT
>PVKC010038936.1:0-12654 GCA_004027635.1 Crocidura indochinensis
TTGATTGCCTTTTAGGCACATGAAGCAAAGAAAGGGAACTGGCATTCTAGGCTGGGGAGATAGCTCATAGGGATAGAATGCAGTATGCATTCTATGCATGCTGGAGACCCAGCTTCCACCAGCACTACATGGTTAGCCAAGCATCACCAATAGTTAGCCTTTAGTGAGCACCAACCAGGGCCAGTTCCTGAGCACAGTGGGGGTGTGGCCCTAAAACCAAAACAAATTAAAGCAAAACCCCAAATTCTGACCTACTTACTCTGGCCTCCTGGGCTTGGGTTTGAGTGTGAACCTGGCCTCTGACTCCCAAAGACTCTCAGTAAAAGCTTCTCTTCTTTTTCTTCTTTGTCAAATGGACCAGCAATAACAGTGTTATTGCACTGTTACTGAAGAAGCAAAGAACAGATGAAGAAAACACAGTGTAAGCTGAGAGATAGAGGGGATGGAGAGATAGTATAGCAGGTAGGGTGTTAAGCCTTGCACATTGCCTCTCATGGGTTCAACGTCTAGTTCCTGATATGGTCCCCCAAGCCCTTTCAGGAGTCACCTCTTAGCAAAGAGCCAGGAGTAAGCCCTGAGTACAGCTGGGTGTGACTCAAAATCAATACCCTCCAAAATAGAGCAAAAATAAAAATAAATAAAGCTGAAAGAGTAGTATATATGGGAGAGGCTTTCTTTTTATTTATTTATTTTTAGTGTTTGTGTTAAATACAGTGATGCTCAAGGGTTACTACTAGATCTAAACCTAGGAATTAATCCTAGCAGTGCTCAGGGGACCCTATGGGATGCTGGGGATTGAATTTGGGTCAGACATGTGCAAGGCAAGCACCTTACCCATTATATTATCTCTCTAGTCCTATAGTTTTTCTCTTTCTCAGAAACATGACTCCTGCCTTCAAAGCCTAGGACAGTCACACAAGCTGCAGTGTTCCAACCTAGCAAAGGGCTGGCTGTATGTAGTTGGCTGTGTAATTTTTGTATTCTCTATCCAACAAAGCCATCAGAAGACACAGTATGCTTGGTTTAGAACATGAGTGCCTAATACCATTATTCATTGCTGCACTTAGTACAATAGCTATACATATAGTAAATAAGACATAGAATCAACTTAGGTGCCCAATGACAGATGAATGGATTTTGAAGATGTGGTAGATATACATATACATATATATGTATATATATGTACATAGTAGAATACTATGCAGCTGCAAGGAACAATGAAAACATGCAATTTGCTGCAACCAGGTTGGAACAGGAAGAGATCATGTTGAGTGAAGTAAACCAGAAGAAAGACAAATAGGATGATCTCATTTATTTGTGGTGTATAAAATAACTGGTTAAGGAAATGTAATATGGTAAAGTGGAATGCCTAGAAACCTCTACTCCAGAGTTTAGGGTGGAGGCCAGAGAAGAAAATAAATCAAGGGGGCAAAGAATAAGATGAGAAAGGGAAATAATGGGGCAACAGAGAGCATGAAAACACTTCTGGTGAGAAGTTAACACTGATGGTGGGGCTGGTGTTAAAATATTATTTTGGTGACGGGGAACCATATGGGATGCCGGGGAGCCAACCAGGGTTCATCCTGGGTCATCTGCGTGCAAGGCAAACATTCTACCCCTGTGCTATTCCTCTGGCCCCAATAAACTTTTTAAAAAACTCATAAACATATGAGTGCATGAGAAATTCTAGAATTCAGCTTCTTCTCAAAGTGGGCTGGGTGAGATATTACTGTGGCAGGTTGGAAGGATCACTAGAGACAGACTATTATCTTGTTTTCTGGCTAAAGAATAAGAGATGTGGGTAGTGGAACTAGATCAAAGGCACTGCATTGTCTCCCAAGCACAGCCTGGAGCAATCCCTGAGCACTGACGGAAGAGCACGGTTGGGTGGCTGTGACTTCCTCTTCCTCCAGTCAAAAAAGTTGGGGGCAGCATAGTAGACAGGCTTGATCCTTGGCACCCCTTTGTACTCAGGGCTCATGAGTAATTCCTGAGTACAAAGCCAGGACTCACCCCTGAGCACTGCTGGGAGCGGATCACTCCTCAACCCTCAACAAATGATCAAAGAACCAAAAGGGAAATATTCCCAGAAGACACACAGTCAGAAACTGGGAGTGAGGTGGGGGTGTCCTTTCTCCCAGACCAGAGTCTAACAACCCGACTACAGCATCTGGAGGTCGGGAGTGGGGAGGACAGAGCACCAAGCAGTGGGGAGGACAGAGCACCAAGCGGCAGTACATTTGAGTTGAGTCAAGTACTGAGTCATACTAAGGCAAACTTGAATCATCCCAACAAAGCTTTACAACCTCCACCTCTCTTCCCAGGCCTCCTACAGCTATAGACACTCTTCTACAGTCCTGGAAAGTCACCTCCTCTTGTCCCAAGAAAAGACCTTGCCTTTTTTCTGGCACTCTTTCTCCCTAAATCTAAAATAACCTTTCTGCCAAACTTGTTTAGACATTCTAGGCCCGTGGGAGCCGGAGCGATAGCACAGCGGCAGGGCGTTTGCCTCGGACTCAGATGACCCAGAACGGAAGGTAGTTCGAATCCCAGCATTTCGTATGGTCCCCGGAGCCTGTCAGGAGCGATTTCAGAGCGCAGAGCCAGAAATAACCCCTTGAGCGCCGCCAGATGTGACCCAAAAACCAAAACCAAACAAAAACAAAGCAAAACAAAACCCCCAGAAATTCTAGGCCCTTGCCAAAAAAAGAAGGGCAAGAGGCGGAGCGTGAATGACCTTTGACATGCTAAATTAGGATGGTCCTTTGCTATTTCTGCAGCCATTTTTGGGGGGGTGGGAAGGGAGCACATCCGGCGGTACTCAAGTTTTACTCCAGGCTCTAGTCTACACTTAGGGCTGTGCGCGCGGGGGGGACCCTGTGGGGTGTCGGGGATCGAACCCACGTCCACGGCGCGCGAGGAAAGCACGCTAGCAGCCCTCCGCAGGAGGTAGGTAAGTAAACCTGGGGAGGACGGCTGGGGGCGTGGCCGGGCCGCGGGGGCGTGGCCAAGGGCGTGACCAGCCGGGTTTGACCGCGTCACCGCGGGGAGGGCGGGGCTTGGAGCGGGTCGGACGCGCGCAGTCCGGCCGCGGCGGAAAGTTTTCCCCGACGGAGTTTTGGCGGCGGCGGCGGCGGCGGCGGCGGCGGCGGCGGCGGCGTGGCCGGAGCGACCATGGACGCGCTCAAGTCGGCGGGCCGGGCGCTGATCCGGAGCCCGAACCTGGCCAAGCCGAGCTGGGGCAGCGGCGGCCGGCACCGGAGTGAGTGGCGCGCGCGCGGGGGCCGGGCCGGGCCGGGCCGGGGCGCGGGGACCGGCCTCCCGAAGAGGCTGGGGTCGCGTCCCTTCGCCCAGCTGTGGGCTCTGCGGGGTTGGGGTCGCTCGGGCTCACGGCGCGCTCGCTCCACTCCCGCCCGGCGCCGTTGGGCCCGGGGACCGAGAAGACGCGGGGTCCCCCGCGGGGAGGGCCGCTGCAGGTTCCGACTTTCACCTCCGCACCTCACCTTATTCCGGGCGCCTGCGGGGAGCTCAGCGTCGATGCGTGCGGGAGGGGAGTGAGTGGGGCTCTGGGGATCCCCCCACATCCAGGCTCCGAAGTCTCCTTTGCAATTCGAACCCGCAGGGCTCGTGCGCGTCGAGCCCGACCGGGTAGGTGCGAGCAAGTCCAGATCCGCCGGCAACTCGTGGAAGTTTGGGGCGAGGCTCCTCACCTCTGCGTGTGTATGTCTTCTGTGTGTGTGTGTGCGTGTGCGTGTGTGTGTGTGTGTGTGTTTCAGGCGGCATCCGGCGTCGCACACTCCTGCGCCCCCTTTTCGAGGCGGGTCCCCGGCTATTTTTTGAAACCTGTTTTCTTTCACACCTTCCCCCCTCGGGCTTTGCACCGTCTCCCCAGACTTCCCGGCGCTGGCTGACTCTGCGCCATCTCTCCCCGGGGTGTCTGGGAGGTACCCCTTCCTGCCCCCCTTTCTCTCCTCAGCTCCTCCCCTCTGGGAAGCCGGCACCTGGCACTCTTTCTCTCTCCCCTGAGGCCTGAGAAACTTAACCTCAAGTCCCTTTTTTTTCCTCTCCTGGAAGTTGAGTGTCTGCACTTTTCTGCTCCGAGGGCCTAAAGCCCAGCACCCCCACACACAGCGCCTCGTCCCCCAGTTACCTTGCAACCTTGCACTAGCCCGGCCCCAGTAGGAAGCCTCTCGCTGGAACCTGGGCCCCCCTCGCAGAACCCTATCTCCCTTGGGCCGGGAGTGCCAGCGTGTCAGGGCTCAGCGCCCCAGCCCCTCCTCTGGACTCCCTCTGCAGTTCCAGCTGTGGCTGCTGCTTTCCGAGGTTGGCGGCTGGGACCTCGGGCTGGCGCCTGCTGAGGGCAGGGTGGCCGGCAGAGCCCCAGGGCTGGGCCCCCGCTAGGCTCTGGACCTAGTGATTTCTAAAATAGCGGCTTTGGCACTTGGTGGGGTGTGTAACCAGGACTTCTTGGAATGCTGGTCTGATTGGGGAAGGAGAGTAAGGGACACAGCACTCCCGGGATAGACAAACGGACTGAGGGAAGGAGGGAAGGAGGAGGGGCACTTGGAAGTCCCTCTCAATCTGGAAAAGGGGTGGATGGTGGGGAAGTTTTTTTGTCTGCCCCTCAGTTTTCTCGTCTGCAGAATGGGAATAAGAATTTTCAGTTGGAGCGATAGCACAACAGCAGAGCGTTTGCTTTGCACGGGGCCAACACAGGACAGACACCAGTTCGAATCTCAGCATCCCATATTGTCCCCCAAGCCTGCCAAGGGCGTTTTCTGAACCCCTGAGCGCTGTTGGGTGTGGCCCAAAAATCTCTCTCTCTCTCTCTCTCTCTCTCTCTCTCTCTCTCTCTCTCTCTCTCACACACACACACACACACACACACACACACGAGTTTTCAGTTGGTTAGCCGTAGGAAGATAGCATAGTGGGTAGGGTTTACACACAGCTGACTCAGGTTTGATCCCCAGTATCCCATATAGCAGGGGTCTCAAACTTAATTTACCTGGGGGCCGCAGTTGGCAAAGTCAGGGTGATCCTTGAGTGCAGAGTCAGTAGTAAGCCTTGAACAATGGGGGGTGTGACCCAAACAGTTAAAACAAAACAAGGGGCCCAGGAGATAGCATGGAGGTAAGGCGTTTGCCTTTCATGCAAAAGGTCATTGGTTCGAATCCCGGTGCCCCATATGGTCCCCCGTGCCTGCCAGGAGCGATTTCTGAGCATGGAGCCAGGAGTAACCCCTGAGCACTGCCGGGTGTGACCCAAAAACCAAAAAAAAAAAAAAAAGCAAAAGAAAAAAAGATTCCTCTAGGGCAGGGCCACAAAATGTTGTACGGAGGGCCGTGTGCGGGCCGTGAGTTTGAGACCCCTGTATATAGTCTCCCAAGCCAACCAGGAGCGATTCCTAACCAAAGAGGCAGGAATAACCCCTGAGCACCACCAGATATGGTCCCCTCCCCAAATTCTTTTCCATCCGGTAGGGATGCTGAGAAAGTTGTTGGTGAATTTATTCCTGATACCTCATCATATTTTTCTAATTTCTCCCCTCATTTCCTTTCCCCCACATACCTTAGACATAGACACATATTACAAATTTGAAGGGCTCCAAGTTTGCCTATATCTGTAGAGAAAGAGAAAGGTTAGTCTTTCCCCAGTCATCACCAGCCCCTCGATCCTAGAATGCCTCTCTGGAACTTTCTTTTTTTTTTTTTTTTGGTTTTTTGGGTCACACCCGGCAGTGCTCAGGGGTTACTCCTGGCTCCAAGCTCAGAAATTGCTCCTGGCAGACAGTGGGACCATATGGGGCACCGGGATTCGAACCAATGACCATTTGCATGAAAGGCAAACGCCTTACCTCCATGCTATCTCCCGGGCCCCTCTGGAACTTTCTTGTCCTAGAATGGACTGGGTCAAAATTTCATCTATAATCATGAATAATAGTACCTGCTCAGATTTTTATTTATTTTTTTGTGGCTCCAGGAATGCATGCATACATATCCTGTGCTCTACATCTTCACCGGTGGTGGGCGGGAGAGAGGGTGAGAGTGTCTCAGGGGAGGGGTGGTTCAATGAAATGGTGTTGTGGCATTGAGATTTATAGAGCTCAATAAATGGTGACTGCTGTTTTTGTCACTTTTATGTTTGACACATTGTTTTTGCTTCCTTTATCTCATTTGCTCCTAAGAGGTGACAACAGGCATTATTATCAGATCCGTTTTAGACTTAACGAGCTTGGGGAATTGGAGTCACTGGCCCCAACACAGCTTCCCTGAAGTGTAAGCAGTGCTCCAGATTCCCCGGCCAGGGAAATGCTGGGGGACAGGCTCCACCACAGAGTGGTAGTTCCTGAAGAAGATGATGGTTATCACAAGGTAAAGGAGGAATCTTGTAGGGTATGTCTGGGTGTTGTTTGGGTATGTCCCATGGGTTATCTCTAGGTGTTGTCTGACCCATGTCCTGGCCCTCAGGATCTGAATTCTAGTGTTGCATTTTGGGGCCACAGGAAGTCAGTGGAGACTAGAAATGACACTGGATATTTTTTCAAGAACCCCAGCTGGGATTAGCATGATGATCATTTTAGTCCTGAGAAACTGAACCAGAGAAAGGACGCAGCTTACCTTAAGTCACACAGCAAAGCCAGTACTCCAGGGACTTTTGTATTGAATCTCCTCTCCCTATGAAAATTCAAAAAGGCATGCTTTTTCTTTCTTACATGGATCCCCACCCCCCACGCACTTGAGTCTTGGAGACCCTCACCCAATTTATCTCAATCCCCAGCCATGGATTTCTTTGTCTTCCAGCTGCCTGGAAGGATGGCTCACCTAGGAATTCTAGAGCTCCTGGGGGAGTTGGGGGAGTCTGACTACTGGCTACTCCTGACTCCTGACTACTTCTGGCTACTCCTTGAGTGTACCAACAAGTCAGAGTACACAAAGAAGAGGGTTAAAGAAATGTGAGCAGTGGATCCCAGCAGCTAGATTCTGGTGGTTGATGTGGGTATGATAATTCACAGTTATTTATAGAAGATGTTATAAAGCCTCAAACCATAATATTGATTGAGGATAGAGTATGCACTGACTGTGCACTTATCATGACTGCATTGGGGGATTTGAATGAGTTGTTTTCCTTTGGCAGGTAGCTCCCCAAGTTCTTGGAAGGGACACAGGCAGAAAGATCAGGGCATAGATTAGTCTCGTGTGGGTGGTGGTGACCCGGTGAAGAAAGATAAAACAGGGTGTGGAAATGATGGGGATAGTTTCTTTATACAGAGTGTTGTCTTTGTTTGGGCTCTTCTAGAAGCTGAGGGAATGGTCTGAGTGCCAGCTGTGTATTTGGGGAAAGATCCCAGGAAATACCATTAAGAAGAGTGAGAAGGGGGCCAGAAAGATAGCATGGAGGTAAGGCATTTGCCTTGCATGTAGAAGGTCGGTGGTGTGACCCAAAAACCAAAAAAAAAAAAAACAGAGTGAGAAGATCCATTATACATTATAGAGCCAAATATTACTCACTGGGTAATTGGAACCCTCACTGTGAGAACTTGAAGGAACATGGTCTTCATAGTTAAGCCCTTTGAGGGGCTGGAAAGGTAATACAGGAATTTAAGGCACTGACCTGGTTCTGACGCATGTACCATATACAGTCCTTTGAGCACCAACAGGGGTGGTGCATGGAGCCTGGAAGAGTCCCTGAGACCCAGTGGATGTGGTTCCTTCCACCAAGGTTATTCCTGCAGTACATGGAATGGGAGCTCTTACTGCCCCAAATCTCATGAACATTAGCATCTTCTGTAGGCAGAGAGTATTTCTGGGCAGTGTGAATGGAAATGGCATTCCAAACGGAAAAGGTGGAGATAGTATCCTAACGATAAGTGAGAGTGGATCTGAGAAAGTGACACAGACACCGAGTACCAGGATATTGAATGCCAGGAGGGAGGAATTGGATTCAGCCTTCCAGACTAGGGGGAAAGGGAGGCTTAACTCAAGAGATTCCCTTCTGTCTTTAGTGTTCAGGCACTCCACTCAGACACTACTGTATTGTTTCCTGGACAGCCCTGAGCCCGGCCCCTGCCTCGGTGGGGAAAGAGCACAGACTGTGGGTTGTGGGGATCTGCACTGTCCAGAATGAGCTAGGACAAAGCTCCTGAGCTTCTTCATCTCTGAAGTGGGATTTTTATATCTGATTTATCCTAATCCTGCATCTCATAGCCATATGGTAAGTGCAAAGGGCTGTATAAGCATCGGAGCTCTTCTCTGCTTCTGGTCTTTGGCAATCACACTAGTTCCCATTTCAGTGGCATTTGGTATATACCAGACTTGGTTCTGAAATTACCTCCTCAGCCAACTCTCTCAGTTTCGCCTTAACTTGTGGTGTGGTCCCAGAGTTTGGCTGCAGCTTTGAAGATACCAGCCTAACCAGGTCTCCCAGGACAGCAGAAAGGGGCACTGGGGCACCTCACTCAATTCTAATTCTTGGTTAAGGGGTTTAAACAAGGAAAGAGCACATGCTCAGAGCCAAGAGTTGGGCTGGACATATGGTCTACCCCTAGCTAACACTGACAGCAAGTCATCTGTAAAATTGCAGAGCAAAAAATAGCACAGTCATTATCTGCCACAGGGCCAAAAATAACTGGGACCGATCTAGTCTGGATTCAGGCCTGTATTTGCCCAGGGACCTTTGGGAGCAGTCCCTAAAGCTCTGAGCTCCTCCAGGGAAGGAACTTTTATAGTCTCCAGCCTACTGAGGTGTCTGATGAGCAGGGCAGGTGTGAAAAAGAAACTTAGCAATTTCTTTGAGGGCCTCTAGGTGTTGGTTACAGTGTGTGTATGTGGGGAGGAGACGGGGACATATGAGAAACAGTCATGTATAGTGGTAATGAATAGGGCAGGTTCCCCAGAAAGAAAAAAGGACCTTAGCAGGGCATGGAAGTACAGGATAGAGGGAGGGGCAAAGCAAGACAGAAGTAAACAGGACAGTAGCTTTGGGTGGTACTTGGGGAACCTGATATGAAAGAAAGTTCCTTGAAGAGGAAGATACAGAGTTGGTAGTTGCTTGGTTGTATGTGATGTGGCTGTGGGAGGAAGAGACAGAAATCCACACCCTAGAGACACAAATAACCCACTCACAGAAGGGCTGAGGCCCTGTGAGAAGGCATACTGTTTACAGAGCAGGGCCCTCTGCTGAGTATGCTGAATATATTTGTTTTGTTTTGGGGCCACACCTGGTGATGCCCAGGAGTTACTCCTGGCTTTGTACTCATGGATCAATCTGGCGGGCTTGGGGAACCAATGGGATGTTGGTGATCAGTCCCTGGTTTGCCACATGCAAGGCAATATCCTATCTACTGTACTATTGCTTTGTCTCCATGTTTTATTTTATTGTCTCATTCAGGGAACTACAAAGCCTTGTGATAAGGCTCCAGAGGTACTGAGTTTAATTTAGGATCACTCAGTATCAGAATCTAGCTTCTGGGATTAAGGCTCTTGGATTTAACTTCAAGTCTGTACATCTTTAGAGGAGTATCCCCAGAGGAGACTGGATGTGAGGGATGAAGGAAAGTTAGATGACAGGAAGTACACAGATAAGCAAAGGTGCAGGTGTATAAAGTACCAGAAGACTTGACTGCTGTGTGTGTGTGTGTGTGTGTGTGTGTGTGTGTGTGTGTGTGTGTGTGAAGATATCATGGGGAAGGAGACTGGGTTACATAATTCTCCAGCAGTCATTGTGTAAATGATCTCTAATGACATGTGTGTGTGGTGGTGGGCAGTGCTTGGACTCTGATGTGTGAACTTGCACAAGCTCCTTCCTTCATTGTGCCTTAGTTTCATCAGTCAAATGAGGGGTTTGAGCATTGGGCAGAGTCCCATGACAAGTAAGTGGCGACCAGGCTAGCAGCGTCCAGAGCCATCTTCTAGGAGGCTGTGAATTAAGACAAGCAAGGAGGAATGCAGAAAAATGTCAAGCATTTCAGAGGTCAAAAACACTGGGGAATGTTTTAACAACAAAGTGGTCATCTGTGACCTTGGCAGGCTGTGGCCCTTTGGAATGGAGGGAGCGGAAGTGGCTTTGGAAGAGGGCCAGGAAAGGGCTGACAGGCTAGAGGAAATGGGAGAGCAGGGGCATGAAATTGAGAGGAGGAAGGATGTTTGCAGTGGGCAATGAGAGATAATGAGGTGAGCAAGGCCACCTTATGGATTGGCATTGTCTACCTGGAGCCAGTGTTGAGAAACATGTGAGAGCCTCTCTGTAAATCAGACAGAAATAGGCATTACGATTGATTATTAGCAGCATTGCCAAGGATACAGGTGATGGGTATGACAGCAGAGTGAATATCTGCTCTAGATGCATCTTGGGTGGAAAGTAGTAAGTAGTCTAGGGCTCGAGTGATAGTTTCAGTGGTTAGGGCAATTGCCTTCTATGCTGCTGAACTAGGTTTGATCCTTGGTCCCTGTATAGTTTTTGAGCTCCTCCAGGAGCAATCCCTGAGTGTAGAATCAGGTATTGCCTAACACCCTGCCCCCCCAAGAAAAAAGGGGGGAGTGGTAGTCTGGGAATCTCAGCCCACAAAGGGGAAGCCTCATGGATTAAGGAAGGAAATACCTCTAGCTCCAAGAACTTTCCCGACATTTGACATTTTACTCAAATTACTTGCCTTACTTGGGTAGTATACCTTAGAGGTCAGGCTTGAATTTAAAGAGTTCGATAGACAACTAATTGGACAAGTTACTTGATCTCTGAGCCCTTAATTCCTCATCTGTGAAATGAGAATGGAAGAATACTTGCTGTCGAAGCAGCTGTGCTTATGAGGTAACAGACAGGAAGTGCTGTTGCTTTTTTCTGGTTACCTTTGTTACTTGCTGGCCCTGCTATCCTACACAGTAGCTTTAGTTTCTCGGAGAACATGGCCCAAGTCTGACAAGAATTATGCCTGGTCACCTAGCCTTTGACTGGGACTCCTCATCACTTTCTAGAGCCATCTGGGGAATCACAGGGAATTGATGGGGCCAGGGTGTGTGTATGTGTGTGTTCACTTGGGGGTCATTTCATTGAGGCTGAGCCTCATGTTGGGGGCCAGTCAGAGTGCAACAACAAGGGCTCTGAAGACAATGGGCTAGGGTTCAGGACAAAGAATAAGGCTAGAGACTTTGAAGGTCTAAAAGGTATCCAGGTCAGTTCCTTTTCTCAGCAAATATTGAGTGCCAGCTGTGTTCTAGGGTTCAACTGTCCAGCCAGATCTTCCATCCCTCTTTACCTGGATCTTAGTGGGCTTGGAGGGGGGTGGGGAACTGGGTACACCTGTAAGTTCTTGTATGATTCAGCCCACTAAACATTTGCACTCCTTTTTGGACGAGCAGGACAGCACTTCCTTAGTTCAAATTGAGAGAGATGTGAGTGTGCGAGGCCCATGTCTGCTGAGAAGAGACTGAGGCCTTGGGCTCTTAGGACAGGAGCTGTGAGTGCTGGCCCTTATGCTACTCCTGGTCCCCTCAGCCCTGCCAGTCTGCTGCCCTGGCATCAGTGCCCAGTGGTCTTGAACATTTTTCCATCAGCACCAGCAAGGAGGCAGGAGAGGCCGAAAATAATCTAAGGAAGCTGCTGCTGACCGCTTCTCAACTGGCCCTGGAAGCTGATTTCTGGCTGGGTCCTGCTCTCTCCAGGATGTGTGTGAGACTGATGGTTGGTTTCTTCATATGCAGAATGGGTCCAGTTACAGCACCATCTGTAGTTGTAGCCTCTGAGAGGGAATGATAAGTAACAGGCAAAAGGGCCTTCGGAAGAGGCAAGTCCTGGTGACAGGGCTTGGAAAACTCCCTGGAGACTCTCCTTCCCGTCTGGCCTCCTTGCTTCCATTGAGTTATCTGCCATTCCTAGTATTAAGTTGCACAGAGGACCCATGGGGATGGTTATAACGAATCATGATGAAGACAGCTATAGTCCCTCCTGTCTTTCTGCCTAGGTTACTGGCTGTGTCTCTAATTCTCCCTCCTGCTTCTTCACCCAATAAGCCTCCAGCTCATCCTCTTATCTCACAGCCTTCCTATCTTGATTGGAGCCTTTTTGCAAAGGCCTTCTCTTGGGCTGTGTACTTGAGCCATTGCTGCTGCTGTTCAAGCATTGCTTGTTAGTCTTGGAGAGAAGAGAGAAGGGCTTGACCCCAGAAATGGGCAGGTAGAGGGCAGCAGAGCTGGCACAGCAAGTCAGGTCTGTTGGTTTCATACACTGTCGGTGGTGGGGAGGGGGGAACTGACAAGGTCTGAATTCTTTTTGTTTCGTTTTTGAGCCATGCCTGATGGGACTCTGGGTTGCTCCCTGGAGAGATTGGGAGACCCTAAGGTTCCCAGGGATGGAACTCTGGTTAGCTGAATACAAGGCAAGCACCCTACTTGCTGTACTATCTCTCCAACTCCCACAACTCTGAATTCTGACTATAGCCCTTCACTTATTGTACCCTTAATATCTCCATCTTTTTGAGTTGTTTCCTAATCTGTTTTGTGTTGTTTGTTAGGGGAACATGCCCTGTGATGTTCAGGAGTACACCTACCTCAGGGCTAGTCATGCTTGGGGAACTGTATGATGCTGAAGATGGAATGCAGGCCTCTCAAGTGCAAAGCATGTGCTCAGGACCAATCAGCTACACCCCCCCCCTTCCGCACA
>PVKC010038937.1:0-12682 GCA_004027635.1 Crocidura indochinensis
TTTTTTTTTATGTGTTCCAAAAATAATGAGCCTATAGTGAGGATTGCAGCACTGAGTCATGAGAACTTGCTCACATCTTTAGTCACCATCAACACATATGAAAATGTTTATAATGTGGAGCATATATATATTACAAACAATGTTTGTGGGTTTAAATCATTTTTATTGTAAGTCATTGTTTCATAAGCTTTACTATTGAAATTCTTACTGCTTTCAAGTAGCGAGAAAAAGAGCCTTAAGATAAAACTTGGCACTTGAAATAAGGAAAATTTCTCCTTTGTGTATTGTCAGCCAATGAAAGTATAAATGTATAAAATGATATTGATGGCTCTTGCCCAAGCCATATCAAATGTGTTTTGCTATAAATATTTTGAGATTATAAATGAGAAATCCTTGCCTTTATACTTTTGTTTATGAAATTGTATGACTTATTTGTCAAAATCTTGACTAGCAAATGTATGAAAATATTTAAATGAAAGACAGAGAGAAAGAACATCCCCATGAAAAGAAACAAATGCATAGGATGAATGAAACAAAATAGCCTCCTAGGACTAGGATATAGGTTAGTTATGAGAATATTCACAACAACATAATAATAAGCAACTTCTTAAATACAACTCATATATTAGAATTGTGATGCTTTCAAATCTAGAAGTGTATATAATAACACCTATTACTTGTTGTATAAGTTGCAATATCTTTGGACTCACATGTTCCTCTCAAAGGTAGGTTCCACACTGAGTGACACATTGAATTATAATCATTTACCGTATTTCTTGTTTTTTGTTTCCACATAGAGATTTTTTCTTCAGAATAGCAATATTGTAAGCAGTGGTTCATTCTTACCAGAACATTGACCGTCACATGAGCAGTACTGCTTCTCTGTCTCAGGGGGTCAGGAATAGCATCATTGTCTATATCTGTTATTCTCACAACAATCTTGTACTGTGATTCAACTTCTCTGTCTAGTGAGTTCAAAAGCTTTATCATTCCTGAAAAATATAAAGGATAAACTGTTATTTATCTAAAATATTCATGATGATTTATAAAATATATTTAAGTTATGTTAAATTATAAATGATGTAAATGAAATAATCTTGATAATAGCCTATTGACTAATACACATAAAACTTGGTTATACATTCATTTAGAGTATAATTAATCAGCAATTTCATAGCTGACATTAATCTACAGAACATATTGGCACCTTTATAATATATATAGCAGCAAACACATATAAATATAGGCTTTCTGAGACAAATATAGCAGAAACAAAGTGTCAGTGCTTTCCTCATTATTATATGGACATGGATCCATATAATAAGTCAAAAACATTATCTAGTGTAGGATAGCTGTCTGTAAATTATTCTGATACTTGACTTTTCAATAAAATAAATCTCAAATTTTCTTATACATAGATATGTATAAATGTTTTGCTTTACTTCTTAGTGTAGTATTCTGTTTATACCTGTGTCTTGTTCAATGTAAAATTTTGTAGGTGATCCCATATTGCCTCCAATTATAGTATATTTTATATTATCAAATGGCCAATCTGCATCTGTAAATTTAATTTTTCCAACTAAGGCATCAACTGGACTATTTTCAAATACACTGAAGGTAAAAGCTGATGTCGTTCCCATTGGGTTCAGCTCATTTATGTGAGTCACCCTTAAGATGATTGTGATCTGAGCTGTGGAGAAAAGAAGTACAATAAATAATGAAGCTAAATTGATCTTGTGCCTTCTATAATTTTTACTTTTATTTTCTTTAAGATATAGATAGTAATATACCTATAATACTATCCCATTTATATATCAAAATAAATGCTTGCCATATTTATAAAAATGCATTTTGTGAACCATATGATAAAAGTGCTACCTTTCTAAATTATAAAGCATTTAATAGGATGAGAATTATCACACTTCCTTACATGATTTTGAACATTATCAAAACAATCATCTTTAAAATATGTATATATGCATTTTCTATTATTTTGAGAAAAGATCATAAATTCTAAAAACAGATATTGTTCACTACTTAAAATATTATTATAACATGTCAACATGACCATAAGAAAAATATATCATAAAAATCCTTTTCATGAGGTCAAAGTGGTCGTGCAAGCAGTAGGGCATTTGTCTTGCCTGCGCTAACCTATCCCATTTGGTTTCCCAAGCCCGGAGCCATTTATTTTTTGTTTGTTTTTTTGTTTATTTTGTTTTGTTTGGGTCACACCCGGCAGAGCTCAGGGGTTACTCCTGGCTCTATGCTCAGAAATCGCTCCTGGCAAGCTCAGGGGACCATATGGGATGCCGGGATTTGAACAACCAACCTTCTGCATCTAAGGCAAAAGCCTTACCACTGTGCTATCTCTTCGGCCCCATTCATGATTTCTAAACATAGAAGTAATCCCTGTGCAGCATTGGATGTGGTCTCCCCAATTTTTATTATGAAATATGAATAATTGTGTTTTCTGTAATTCAAATGTATTATAAAAATGTTTTAAATTTTCAATATTTTTTTTAATTTTCAATATTTTAAAATTTTTATTTGATACGATCTTTAATCTGCTGAAATACAGTTTAGTACCCTTTTTATAATCATCTTACTCATAATTCAGGTTTTAAAAAAATTCTTCCATAATGCCTCTCATAGTTTTCTAATATATCAATATTGATAATGTATGTACTTTATTATAAAAATTAGCAATTATTTATAAATATAATGTTTAAGAATTAACATTTCACTATACTTCATGTAACTGAAAATATTATTTCAAATTAATAACCTCTTACTTGATAGTACTGGATTTCCTTTATCAGACACTCTCACAGATAATATATGCTTGAAATTCATTCCTGAAAAAATAGCATTGTCATAATCTAGATGTGTAGGTCCAATCTACAGATGAAAAATTTAAATTGATAGGTTAGCATCTTAATTGGGGATGATAAACATCTGTTTTATCATTTAAATGATTAATATATGTGCATATATATTTGCTTGTGGGACCACCTGTAATGTTTGGAGGCTACTTCTGGTTCTGTAACCAAGAATTTTCCTGACTGTACTTGGAGGACGAGTGAGAAGCCAGTGACTGAACCTGAGTTGGCTGCATACAAGGCAAGTACCTTCCTTCAGTACTGTTGCTCGCCCTTCATTTTCACTTACATAAAACTAGGGCTAGTAAAACTATTGGTAACTAAAAGTTATAGTTATATTTTTAAAACAGTGATATATATATATAAGGGGGTGAATATAATAGGAGTTTCAGATTAGAAATACATGTCACAATTATGAGTTCTGTATATAATTCTAATATATAAAATCATATATTTTAATAAATGCAGAAAATGAGATGATCTTAACTTGAAGCTACCACTCTGAAGTTAGATACCATTTATTTTCAGTATCATACTGGACATTTTAGTAACCACATTTTTAAAAACAGTTACAAACTAGTGTGCCTGAGACAAAAAGTTCTACATGCCGGAATGATTTCCTTTCATATTCAAACTCCCAAATTCTATCCCCAGTTCCATATAAATATAGCTCCCACATTGATGTAGCTCTATTGACCTTCAAGCCGTGACAACTATTTTTCTATTATTCACCCAGCAAGATCAAGCTGTATCAGGCATTGAGGAGCCACTCACTTCTATCAGTATCTGGCCAACCTGCTGGTTGATTCAATATTCTTCCTGGTTATGTGATACAGCTTGGGTGCAGCAGGACTAGAGAAAACCAGAAAACACTGGGGATGCATGGGGACCATCTATCCCATTTTCAGAATGTTTAAGAGCCTCCACGTGTATGATTCTGGTGCTAAAGGGTAATGAGATGCTGGAAATTGAACTTATGGTGTTGAGCAGGCAAAGATTGCAACACCTTTTTTATATATTTCTGTAATATTTCTCCTCTCTATCTATCATCTATCTATCTATCTATCAATCATCTATCTATCTATCTATCATACTAATCAAGGAATATGTGCAACAGGAAGAAATCACACTATTAAACATATATGCAACCAATGAGAGACCAACAAATTTTCTGTTTTTTTTGTTTTTTTTTTTGTTTTTGGGCCACACCCAGTGACGGTCAGGGGTTACTCCTGGCTATTCGCTCAGAAGTCGCTCCTGGCAGGCACGGGGGACCATATGGGGAACCGGGGGATCGAACCGAGGTCCGTCCTAGGTTAGCGCTGGCAAGGCAGGCACCTTTACCTCTAGCGCCACCGCCCGGCCCCCAAATTTTCTAATAAAATTATTGAGAGTTTTGAAAGAAGACATCAATAATAATACAATAATTGTGGGAAACCTCAACTGCCCTGTCAACACTTAAAAGGTCAACCAGACTGAAACTCAACAAAAATATACTAGCCCTGAAAAGAGAAACAGATGAAAGAGACTAATATATATATATATATATATATATATATATATATATATATATATATATATATATATATATATATATATATATATATATATATATATATATGACACTCCATTCCCAGAAACCTGGATTTACATTCTTCTTCAATGTGCATGGGTCATTCTCCAGGATAGACCACATGCTGTCACATAAAAAATACCTCCATAAAATCAAGAGGATAAAAATTTTTCAGGCTACCTTTGCTGGCAGCATGGCTCTGAAATTAGATGTGAAGTGCAAAAGGACACAGAAGAAATACTTTAACAGCAGGAAATTAAGTAGCATGCTACTGAACAACTAGTGGGTCTGAGATGAAATCAAAGAGGAAATCAATACTTTCCTGGAAACATTTGACAATGAAGACAAAAACTGTCAGAATCTATAGGACACAGCAAAAGCGGTACTGAGAGGAAATTTTATACCTTTGCAAGCACACATCAGGAAGGAAGAAGGGGCATACTTGAACAGCTTAATGATGCACCTTATAAAATTAGAACATGATCAACAAAAGGAGCCAAAAATAGGGAGACAGAAGGAAATAACAAAACTTAGAGTAGAATTCAATGAAGTGGAAACCCAAAAAGCAATCCAAAAATTGAACAAGAGCAAAAGTTGGTTCTTTGAAAAAATAAACAAGATTGATAGAACATTGGCAAAACTCACAAAGAGAGAGAAAGAAAATTGATAACCTATATTAGAAATGAAAAGGGGAGATCATTACAGATATTGTAGAGATTCAAAGGATAATCAGAGACTACTTTGAGAAACTCTATGCCACTGAACATGAGAACTTAGAAAAAAATGGATAAATCCTCGGTCTCTTATAACCTTCCACAGTTGAGTAAGGAGGATGTAGCATATCTAAATATACCCATCACAACTGAGGAAATTAAAACGGTAATCAAATGTCTGCCCCAAAAAGAAGAACCCAGGCCCAGATGTATTTACTAATGAATTCTTTCAAACCTTTCAAGAGGAACTACTACCAATCCTAGCCACATTCTTTAATGAAATTGAAAAACTAGAAACACTTACAAACAGCTTTTATGAAGCCAACATCAACTTGATACCAAAACCAGAAAGAGATGCTGCCAAAACAGAAAATTACAGACCAATATCTCTGATGAATACAGATGCAAAGATCCTCAACAAAATCCTGGAAAATAGGATCCAATGCTTCATCAAGAAGATCATTCACTAATATCAAGTAGATTATATTTCAGGAATGCAAGATGGCTTAGCATCTGGAAATCTATCAACATAATACACAAAATCAATAACAAGAAAAATAAAAATCACATGATCATATCAATAGATGCTGAGAAAGCATTTGATAAGGCCCAACACTAATTCTTGATAAAAAAAAAACTCTCAGCAAAATGGGAATGAAAGGAACCTTTCTCAATCTAGTTAAAGACATCTACCACAAGCCAATGGCAAATATTATCCTCAATGGAGAAAAACTAAAAACCTTTCCTCTAAAATCTGGCACAAGACAAGGCTGTCTTCTCTCACCACTCTTCAACATAGTACTGGATGTACTTGATATAGCGATGGCAAGAAAAAGATATCAAAGTAATCCAGATAGGAAAGGAAGAAGTCAAGCTCTCACTTTTTGCAGATGACATGATACTCTACTTAGAAAACCCTAAAGTCTCTACCAAAAAGCTTCTAGAAACAATAGACTCATATAGCAAGGTAGCAGGCTACAAAATTAACACACAAAAATCAATGGCTTTTCTATGCACCAATATAATAAGGAAGAAATGGACATTAAGAAAGCAACCCCATTTACAATAGTGCCACACAAGCTCAAATATCTTGGAATCAACTTGACTAAAAATGTGAAGGACCTATAAAAAGAAAACTATAAACCCTGCTCCAAGAAATAAGAGAAAACACACTGAAATGAAAACACATACCCTGCTCATGGATTGGCAGGATTAACATCATCAAAATGGCAATACTCCCCAAAGCATTATATAGATTCAATGCAATCCCTCTAAAGATACTCGAGACATTCTTCAAAGAAGTGGATCAAGCACTTTTGAAATTCATTTGGAACAATAAACACCCTTAAATAGCTAAAGCAATCCATGGGAAAAGGAATATGGGAGGCATTACTTTCCACAAATTTAAACTGTATTACAAAGCAATAGTTATCAAAACAGCATGGTATTGGAATAAAGACAGACTCTCAGATCAGTGGTATAGGCTGAAGTACTCAGAGAATGTTTCCCAGACATACAATCACCTAATTTTTGATAAAGAAGCAAGAAATCCTAAATGGAACAGAGAAACCTCTTCAACAAGTGGTGCTGGCACAAATGTTAGCCACTTGCAAAAAAAGCAAACTTAGACCCTTAGCTAACATCATGCATGAAGGTAAAATCAAAATGGATTGAGGCCAGAGAGATTGCACTGAGGCAAGGCATTTGCCTTGCATGCAGGAGGATGGTAGTTTGAATCCCGGGATTGCATATGGTCTCCTGAGCCTGCCGAGGGCAATTTCTGAGCATAGAGCCAGGAGTAGCCCCTGAGCACTGCCGTAATATCCAAATTATACAAGGTACTGACAGAAATTTTCAAGTAAAAATAATTTAATCTCATCAAAAAATGAGGAAAAGAAATAGACAACTTGACTCACAAAAAATCACAAATGGCCAAAAGGCACATGAAAAAATACTCCACATTACTAATCATGAGGGAGATGCAAATCAAAACAACTTTGAGGTACATCTCACACCACAGAGATTGGTGCACCTCACAAAGAATGAGAACAAGCAGTGCTGGTGGGGATATGTGGAAAGGAACTCTTATCCACTGCTGGTGGGAATTCCATCTTGTCCAACCTATATGGAAAGCAATATGGAGATTCCTCCATAAACTAGAAATTGAGCTTCCATATGACCCAGCTATACCACATCTAGGGATATACCCTAGGAACAGAAAAATACAATACAAAAATCTCTTCCTCACACCTATATTCATTGCAGCACTATTTACAATAGTCAGCCTCTGGAAAAAACCAAGATGCCCTTCAACAGATGAATTGCTAAATAAAGGGCAGTACATGTACACAATGGAATATTATGGAGCCGCCAGGGGAGGTTACGTCATGAAATTTTCCTATACATGGATGTACACGGAATCTATTATGCTGAGTGAAATAAACCAGAGGGAGATAGATAGAAGCAGAATAGTCTCACTCATCTATGGGTTTTAAAAAATAAAAGACATTCTTGCAATAATTTTCAGAGACAAAAGAGAGGAGGGCTGGAAGTTCCAGCTCACTACATGAAGCTCATCACAAAGATTGATGGATGCAGTTAGAGAAATAACTACATTGAGAACTATTATAACAATGTGAATGAATGAGGGAAATAGAAAGCCTGTCACAGTACAGGAGGGGGTGGGTTGGGGAGGAGGGAGATTTGAGACTTTGGTGATGGGAATGTTGCACTGGGGTGTTCTTTACATGACTGGAACCCAACCACAATCATGTTTGTAATCAAGGTGCTTAAATAAAGATACTAATTTACAAAAAAAAAAAAAGAAAATAGTGTAAAGCATTTCCAAATCAGTGTAAACAGCTAATAATATGAAAAAGTATTTAGGGCAGAGAAATAGCACAGTGGTAGGGTCTTTGCCTTGCACAGAGCCAATCCAGGACAGAAGATGGTTCGAATCCCTGCATCCTAGATGGTTTCCCACATCTGCCAGGGGCAATTTCTAAGATCAGAGCCAGGAGAAGTGTAACCCTTGAGAACCACCAGGTGTGGCCCAAAAATCCACCCCCCAAAAAAAGAAAAAGAAAGAAAGAAAAAAAACAGAATACTTGTTAATGGACCAAGAGATATCTTTGGAGACTGAACTCCAAATGACAAGGAAAATAAAATCAAAATTTATTCATAGTAAAGAAAATTTTAAATTATTTAAATTCGAATAAAATCATCATAGCTAAAATGATTGAATGGGAGGTTTTTATTTTTTACAAATCATACACATGGCAACGTATTAATATCTAAATGACTCATGGTTAAATCAACAATTAATAGGAAAAGTCACTACTTTAAATAAGATATACAGTTGGATAATAGTTACATAAAAGTTACTCAAAGTATTAGGGGGTTGCGAAAGTCATGTTGAAGAAAACAGTGGAATTCAGAGGAAATTCTGGCTCTGTGCTCAGGAGTGACCCCTGTCAGTGTTCAGGGCCTCATACTCTGACCAAAGCTTCAACCCAAAGTTGAACACATGCCATTGATTCCTATTCTATCTTTCCTGCCCCTATATTTTATTATGAAAAAAATTAAAAGAAATTAAAATGTGATCTTATTTATACTTAAGAATTCCTGCTCTAAATAGAAAAAAAAGGAAATAAAAGAGAGTCAAATGTTAGAGAGGATGTGTGGAGAAGGGAACTCCTTTACATTATTGGCGTGAGTGTAAACTGGAATGGTCAGATGAAAATCAGAATGGGGTTTTCTCAAATAGTTACAAATAGATATTCCAAAGGAGCTTGCAATGTTTCAGGAATTTACAAGATAAAAACCTATTTCAAAGAGATCTATGCACATTCATGTTTTTTGTGTACTTATGTGCCATATCTCCAAACTAAATGTAATTATAGAGTCCATAGGCAGTGATTTTTTTAAAGAATATATTGATATATCCAAACACACATACACACACAGAAGATATGTTTAAAGGTGAAATCTTCTGATTTGCAACGTGTGTAGAACTAGAAGGCGTTATGCTTACTGGAGTAAGATAGTTGTAAAAAGACAATGCATGATTTCACTTTTATGTGACACAAAGAATGAAAAACATGAACTAATTTAAATTAAAATATAGGTCTGATTCTTTTACCAAGCGGTTGGTTACCAAAAGGAAAAAAAACAGGATTATCAAATTGAGTAAAATATTTTAATTTTATTTGACATAAAATGATACATTCATCTGAAATATATGTGATATATAAGTAAATCCAATAAAAATAGAATATAAATCACATATTTCTGCCTCTTTCTATAAAATTATGAAGGGGAATAAAAAACAAAGGATGGGGTCCAAGAGCCAAGTTATCTCAGGTGCATTGATGGAAATAAAAAAAAGGACAGAATTAAATATCCAAACCAAAGTCAACAACAATGGAATCAAGAGACACAATTTTTTAGCAATCTATACTTAAAATGGGCCTGCTATAATGACAGGCCAAGGGGCAAAGAGCGGTGGTATATGATGCACTTTGGGAATATTGGTGAAGGGAGGTTGACACTGATGGTGGGATAGGCCCTGATTCAGTGTATGTCTGAAATCCAACTATGAAGGACTTTGTAAATCACAGTAATTTCAACAAAATAAAGTTAAATTTAAGAGAAGTAAAGAACAGAAGTCACAGGACACTAACAGAGCATGCTACTACTTAGATATTTTTCAAAAACATATAATTAGATAGTAAAACTATAAAATTTCTAATGACAAGTACAAAATTCAGGGCATTAGTTGTCAGTAAAGAATCAATATAAGGAAATGCAATGGTAGATACACAGCTATTAGGATTGTTATCTTTCTTATTTTTGATGTTGGTTTTGGGATTCTTTTTTTTTACTCCACATCATAATTTGCAGTTTTTTGGTAATTAATCTTCTATATATTAACTAGCACATCAAAAATAGCATTTAAAATAATGAGTAATTAAAATATCTTGGGATAAATTTTCAGGTCAATAGTCATTAGACCGAAGTGACCTAATAAACACATAATACATACTTAGCAATACAAGGAAACAGCCATTCAAAACTATTTCAAAAGTAAACACATTGCATATGAAATAGCAACTATTTGTCCACCATTAAGCTAAATGATTATCACCAGACATGGTGAAAATCACTCCTTAATGAATGAAATTAAAGTTAGAATTAATGATATAAGTTTATTATATTTTATTTATTATTTTAACATAGATATAAATCTGCTTATTATAATTCAAGGTACAAGTAACTGCTTTGATTTTTGTCTGTTTCTTTTATTCCAAAAACTGTCTTTCTCACTTGGCTACTATAATAAGTTGGAATGTAACTAATCTAATATGTATTTCTGCACTTAATCAATTCTTGAGAAAAATATTGTCTTAGTCCAATAAGATACTATTAAAGATGATTATACAATATAATAGATGGAGACTAATATTTCATAATTAGAACAAAGCTCAAAAGTTTACAGGGTAGCTGACTCAATGATTTTGTTTTCAGGAAATGTATGTGAGTGAATTCATGTGTTTTATTAATACATGGGCTCAGTACAACAACATAAAAATTCATTGTTAATTGATCATATGTATTGTTTGCAATTTGTTTTAGTTCTGCTTAAAAATTTTAGCATGGAAAGTTTAAAAAATTTATATACCTTAATATTTATATTCCTCCAGAATATCCCATATGAGAATATTCTGTGAATTATATAACTCTCTTGAGATATAAATGAAAAATATAGTTTAGTATATAATTTAAAATTTTGATCATGTAATTATATATGATGTTGCAAAAATTTGTAAAAATATGGCTTGTACATTTCAGAGTAATTTGCTACCAACTTGTACAGTTTCTTTTTTTGTTCGTTTTGTTTTTGATTTTTTATTTGAGACCATTGTGAATTATAGTCTTCACAGTTGTATTTCAGGCACATATTGACAGTGAATTAGGGCCATTGCCCACTACCAGTGTTGACCTCCCTCCACCAGAGTTCTCAGCATGCATTCTATATTTCTACCGTTAGTCCCATGGTCTATCAGCAAATTGCACCTGTATCTTATAAAATTTATTTGCAGTTTAATTTTGTTCATTTGATATGCATAATGAAACCTAATTAAAATGTATTTCATAAGTATCAGGAATTCCACACTTGTTTTGTTTATAATCGACCTTTGCTGTTGCTCTCTATAAGACACTGAGATGAAGTTTGTGGCAAGTAACAAGTACTAATTGCTGAGAGAACAAATATATATCTAATGCAGATGAAAAAAAGAAGAAATATCATAATTGGCTTCCTTAATGAAGGAATTTCTAAACAAATAATTATAAGAGCAGGGGTAATAAAAATATTGAAAATATTTTCTAGCAGTACTATGAACAGCAGGACTAAGGGAAGGAGTTAAAAGAATTTAAAAAAAAAGAATTAAGTTTCAAAGTTGTGAAAATGAGAAAATGAGTCTCTGTACCTCATTTATAGAGTGAAAATAGCGAATATATGATCTATATTAAATGCAAGATGATTCTTGGAAAGGAGTTAAGAAAAAAGGGTTTGTGGTTAAGAAACAAGGCCAAAGTGATAGTACAGATAGTATAGAATGCTTGCTTTGCAGGTACTATTGCTGACACACATATGGTACCTTCACCCAAGCAAGGAGTGATCCTTGAGCTCATAGGCAGGAGTAAACCCTAAGCACGATGGCATTGTGTTAAGTCAGTGCAAAAATATTATTACCTTTATCTTATCATATTCAGTTGCCAATAGGTCAGGTGAATTATTTTTAATAATATTCAGACATTATAAATTAATCTTAATTCAAAACATGGCCTAACAAGTCCTAAATCAACAATGGTTCTTCAACTGTATTAAAATGTAAATAAGGGCACTATAGATGTAGTACATACACCTAAGATATAATATTCTATTGTGAACTAAAAAACATAAAAAAGTAAAATAAAATATTAACTAGATCAGACTTGGTTCTCAAAAAATATTAAAAATTGGGGCCGGAGTAATAGCTTAGCGACAGGGTGTTTGCTTTGCATGCTGCTGACCCGGGACGGACCACGTTCAATCCCTGGCACCCCATATGGTCCTCCAAGTCTGTCAAAAACAATTTCTGAGCTCAGAGCCCCTGAGTGCAGCCAGATGTGGGCCAAAAAAAAAAAAAAAACAAATAAAGAAACAAAAAACAAAAATTGGGGCAGGAACGATAATAAAGCGGTCAGCGGTAGGGCCTTTGCCTTGTACACAGTCAACCCTGGACGGAAACCAGTTTGATTCCTAGCATCCTATATGGTCCTCTGAGTCTGCCAGGAGCGATTTCTGAGTACAGACCCAGGAGTAACCCCTGAGTGCCACCAGGTGTGACCCCCAAAAACTATTAAAAATAATATGTTAATGTGCTAAAATAATTGGATTTGTGTTTTCTATAAGAATCATGAATTAGAGATATTCTATTTTTATAGTGGTTATAGTAAATAGCAATTAT
>PVKC010038938.1:0-12655 GCA_004027635.1 Crocidura indochinensis
TGCCCTTTAGCAGGCACAAAATAATTTATATTGCTTCTTACAACAAAATGGCTAATGGAATTACTGAAAAATACTTCAGTAAAAGGGAATTTGTGAAAATTATATCTCACAGTGGGTCCATTAAAGTCCTTGATGGTTTCCTAAGCTCTTTGTTGCTAGTTGAACCTTCAGTGGTACTGTTTTTGTTTATTGAGCTTATTTGGTTTCTATGCTACTTTCCCAGCATTTGGTTTGCTCCTACTAGGCTGTCAGTGGAGTGAACTTTGGCGGTCCATGAACTCCAGGGTCTATAGAACTGGGCCAAAGAGTTTCTGGGTCTTGGCTTGCATCTCCTCCGAGATAAGTCATGAAGCTGGGCCCTTGCTTACATGGTGGCTTTTGCGGGATGTGGGTCTGGCTGCCCACCTTCATTTGAGAAGATGGAGAGTTTTCAGCCCCAAAACTTGTGTATGTGGAATTCTCAGCTTCGCCTCTCTGCAGAGATTAGTCATGAAGCAGTGAAGTTATGTCCTTTGCATGGTGGTAGCTGTGGGGTGGGTATGGCTGCCTGGACCGGACAGGGCAGGGACTTGGCCACCCCCACTCGAGCACCCCAGACTTTTCACCCAAACAGTTATTTTGTTTGTTTTTTTGTTTTGGGGCCACACCCAGTGACGCTCAGGAGTGACTCCTGGCTACGAGCTCAGAAATTGCTTCTGGCTTGGGGGACCATATGGGACGCCAGGGGATGGAACCCAGTTCCGTCCTAGATCATCGTGTGCAAGGCAAACACCCTAGGGCTTGAGCACCACTCCGGCCCTGTGTGTTTGAGCAGCTTGGTTTGCATCTCCTCCAAGATTAATGGTGAAGCTTTGAAGTTAGGTTGTTACATGGCTGCAGCTGTGGGATGTCAGGAATTAGTTTTTTTTGTTTGTTTGTTTGTTTTGTTTGTTTTGTTTTTGTGTTTGGGCCACACCCGGTGACGCTCAGGGGTTACTCCTGGCTATTCGCTCAGAAGTCGCTCCTGGCAGGCACGGGGGACCATATGGGGAACCGGGGGATCAAACCACGGTCCGGTCCGTCCTAGGTTAGCGCAGGCACCTTACCTCCAGCGCCACTGCCCGGTCCCAGGAATTAGTTTTAATTTGGCAAATTGTGATTTTGTTTTTTAAATTGCCTTTTTTTTTGGAGTAGAAAAGATAATGCAGTGGAGTAGGCACTTGCCTTGCATGCACTTGACCTGAGTTTAATCCCTGGCACCCATATGGTGCCTTGATCCTGCCAGGGGTGATTCCTGAGCACAAAATCAGGACTAATCACTGCCAGAACTGATCTCTGAGTGCAGAGCCAGGAGTCAAACCTGAGCACTGCCAAGTATGGCCCCAAAGCCAAAGAAGTTTAAAAAAATCACTTTTTTCCTGTTTTGCATGTGAGAGGCCCTGAGTTTAATACCCAGCACCAAAGGAAAAACAAATTGCCCTTTCAAAGTTTTATTTATAAGTAGGACCAAAGAGATAGCATAGTGGTAAAGCTATAGAAATATATCAATGTAGAAAATATCAAGAAAAAAATATGTGAAATCACTTAGCGGGAACACATGCTGGGGAATGTGATTAAAAGTTAGAGAAAAATGGGGCCAGAGAGCTAGCACAGCGCTGGGGCGTTTGCTTTGCATGTGGCCAAACCAGGATCCCATAAGGTCCCCCAGCCTGCCAAGGATGATTACTGAGTGCAGAGCTAGGAGCGACCCCTGTGTGCTGCTGGGTGTGGCCCCCAAACCAATCAATAAATAAATTAAAAAATTTTTTTAAATGAAGTTGGGGGCCAGAGAGATAGCACAGCAGTAGGGCGTTTGCCTTGCACGCAGTCAACCTAAGACCAATGGTGTTTCGAATCCCGGCATCCCACATGGTCCCCATGCCTACCAAAGACGACCTCTAAGCACCGCCGGGTGTGACCCCAAAAAAAAGAAAATAAAAAAGTTAGAGAAAAATGTTGAAAGGGGAGTATATGTGGTGCTCCTTTGGGTCCATGAACATGGTCCCCTCATGGTTGCCCGCATCTCCCCTCTTGAAATGTGGACTCATGCTGAGTAGGGGCTCTCTGAGGCTCTCTGCCTTTGGAGAAGCCTTGCTTTCTTGAGTGTTAGTCTTTCCCTTTCTTCTTCAGTATCTTTGAATAAACCCTGTTTTACTTATAAAAAAAATTTTTTTTTTTTTTTGGTTTTTGGGACACACCTAGTGGCGCTCGGGTTTACTCCTGACTCTGCGCTTAGAAATCGCTCCTGGCAGGCACTGGGGACCATATGGGATGCCAGGATTCGAACCACCGTTGGTCCTAGCTTGACTGTGTGCAGGGCAAACACCCTAGTGCTGTGCTATCTCTCTGGCCCCCAATTTTATTTAAAAAAAATTTTAGGGGCCCGGGAAATAGCATGGAGGTAAGGCATTTGTCTTTCATGCAAAAGGTCATCGGTTCGAATCCCGGTACCCCATATGGTCCCCCGGGCCTGCCAGGAGCAATTTCTGAGCATGGAGCCAGGAGTAACCCCTGAGCGCTGCCGGGTGTGACCCAAAAAAACCACACAAAAAAAAATTTAAAAAAATTTTTTAAATTTATTTATTGATTGGTTTTGGGGCCACACCCAGCAGCTCACAGGGGTCGCTCCTAGCTCTGCACTCAGTAATCATCCTTGGCAGGCTGGGGGACCTTATAAGATCCTGGTTTGGCCACATGCAAAGCAAACGCCCCAGCGCTGTGCTAGCTCTCTGACCCCATTTTTCTCTAACTTTTAATCACATTCCCCAGCATGTGTTCCTGCTAAGTGATTTCACATATTTTTTCTTGATATTTTCTTCTTCAGGCTACTGCACACTAAATTTAGAGCTTTGTGCACTGCTGCTTAGCTCCATCCCTGGCTGATCTTTTCTTAATGAAGGATTAAAAAGGAATATTCAAAGAAAAGGAATAAAGAGAAAGTCAGTGTTGGAGCCAGAGCAGTAGCACAATGGGTAGGGCATTTGTCTTGCACACAGCTGACCCAGGTTCGATCCCCAGCATCTCATAATGTCCTGGAGCCCACCAAGAGTAATTTCGGAATATAAAGCCAGGAGTAATCCCAGAGCACCTCGGGTGTGGCCCAGATAAACAATAAATAAATAAATAAGATAATAAGTTTAAAATCAAAAAAAGAAAGTGTGGGGGCCCGGGACATAGCATGGAGGTAAGGTGTTTGCCTTTCATGCCAAAGGTCATCGGTTCGAATCCCTGTGCTCCATATGGTCCCCCGTACCTGCCAGGAGCAATTTCTGAGCATGGAGCCAAGAGTAACCCCTGAGCACTGACGGGTGTAACCCAAAAAACACACACACACACACTCACAAAAAAAAAGGAAGTGTCTTTTTTTTAATTCCCATATAGTTTAGAATGAATGCGTAGCATTTACTACAAATTAAGTTCAAGAATTTAGTGCTGGGAATTGCTTGTTAAGCAGAGTACAGTTATTTAGATCCTGATCATGGATTTTACAGAGAGTTGAAGATCAAATGAAGTTTCTCCCTACGAGGAGTGACGTTTGTGTTTCTTTCAGCCCGATCATCGAAGACAGCCGAGAAGTCACACAGTCCTCTGGGTTCTCTGGCTCTTCCACCTCAGGTGCAAGTACCTCCTCCAAGTGTCTCCAAATTCTTGAGAAACTGGAGCTTACCAGTGATAATTCAGGTAAACTCTTAGGCAGTCCAACTCTTTTTGGGGGATGGGGTTTGGGGCCACACCCGATAATGCTAAGGGGTTACTCCTGGCTATGTGCTCAGAAATCACTCCTGACTTGGGGGACCATATGGCATGCCGGGGGATCAAACTGCGGTTTGTCCTAGGCTAGTTGCAGGCAAGGCAGATGCCATACTGCTTGTGCCACCGCTCTGGCCCCTGCACTCTAACTTCTTAAACTGGCTTAATGGAGAGATTGCAAGAAATTTGTTTTTAGATAAGCATACGGCTTATTGCCGATACGTGTTCGATTTATATAGTCTCTTTATACTTGGTGTCTCATAAAAATTTCTTGGTCCAAATTGGGACTCTAGTAGAAAAAGTTTGGGAAGCCTTGATCTGTCACTTAGGAATGTACATCCCTGCCCAATGATCACATAGCCAATTGGAACATAGGATTTTCCTTTTCCCTTTTTTTTTTTTTTTTGGTTTTTGGTTTTTGGTTTTTGGGCCAACCCGGTGACGCTCAGGGGTTACTCCTGGCTATTCACTTAGAAGTCGCTCCTGGCAGGCATGGGGGACCATATGGGGAACTGGGGGATCGAACTGTGGTCCGTCCTAGGTTAGCGCAGGCACCTTACCTCCAGGGCCACTGCCGGGCCCCCTTCCTTTTCCCTTTCTATCATAGTTTAGGTAACTACAGTTGCAGTAGCGTTCACATTTATGGTTTTAATGTAGATAGTTATTGCACCATCACCACCCAAAGTGTCCAAGATCCTCCACCGCAGTGATTATATCACTTCTAGACCACTGAAATATATATTTCTTCTCTAGAAAAGCTGCTATAGGGCAGCAATATGACTCAGCAGTCAAATTGCTTGTCTCGGACACATGTAAGACTCTGGATTTATTTCCTAGCATGCAAAGCAAGGGCAGGGGTTGGACAGTTATTTGGACCAGGGACTGAGCTAAAAGAACTGTAGTGAATGCAGTGTATACAGGAGCTCAGGTTCAGTGTCTTGGAGCATCAGTTCTCCGGGCCTCACAGGTATGCCTGCCTGCAAAGGAAGAATCGCCACAAAATGTGACATTTCTAGACCAACAGGACTTACTAAACCTAATGTCATAAAGACGAGATAGATCATTGTTGTCGAATTAACCCTGCTAATTGTGCATTTTACACTTTTCTTTCTCTTACCGCTGTTTATTATAATACCCATTTTGGAATTTTGAGTGATATTTTTTCCACTTTCCCTGCTCTAGACAGCCCCACTCAATCACCTTGGTGTTCACAGTATCGAAGACAACTGCTAAAATCACTTCCAGATTGGTGTACCTCAGCAGAGTTTTTTGTAGAAGACAGACCAATGCCTAAGTTGGAAATAGAGGGGGAAATTGAATTAGGTAAGTGATTATTTGTACTTTGTTAGGGGGAGGTTTGGATCACATCCGGCAGTGGCGGCACTCAGGTTATACCTGGCTTCTGTGCTCAGAAATCACCCCTGGCAGGTTCGGGGGACCATATGGCATGCCGGGATTCGAACTGCCATCCATCCCGTGTTGGTGGCGTGCAAGGCGAACGCCTGACTGCTGCAGCCCCGATTATTTGTACTTTTGATGAGTGCTTGAGCACTATTTTTTAGAAGATATCTGGAAGTTGACATATTGATGAGTTCATGTCTGAGTAACAATAGGAATTCTTTTTTTTTTTTTTTTGGTTTTTGGGTCACACCCGTCAGTGCTCAGGGGTTACTCCTGGCTCCATGCTCAGAAATTGCTCCTGGCAGGCACGGGGGACCATATGGGGCACCGGGATTCGAACCGATGACCTTTTGCATGAAAGGCAAACGCCTTACCTCCATGCTATCTCCCGGGCCCCAGTTCTTTCTTTTTTTAACAGATGATTTTGAAAAGTATTTTAAATGCTACTAATGGGCAAAGATAAAGTGCCTACAAGCCCTAAAATAGGAGGTTAAAAAAGCTTGGGAACTACATGTATTTATAGTGAGTTTTATTTAGAATTTAACCTTTCAACAGGTAATGATGATTATTGCATTAACCAAGAATATCTGATATATGAAGATCACAAATTATTTTGGGTGTCACCTAGAAACTCCGAGGAATTAACTATAATAAAGGTGAGACTGATTCTTTTGTCATACATGATTGGTTCAGTAGCTGTGGCCCTATTGTGTAGTTAGGGCTTTCTAATCCTCTGCAAACTTCCTTCCAGGGAAAGTCAGGGATGCCTCAAGAATTCTCATCATCATAGGCCAGCTTTGAATATCACGGTGGGGTGTTACAGTGAAACCTCTTGTATTTCCAGGGTCTTTATTATCAGTCTTAATGTTTAGAGGCAATCTAGAAAAGTCTAGCTTCTGCAATCTGGACTTATTATCGTCTAAGTTTCACACGTATGTACAGGCACCTTGAAATTTCCAATTAACTGTCATCCTAGGGTTTGCCTGTCCAGTTTCCTGGATCTCATTTTGAGGGGGTGATGCCCCATGACTTAGGTGGTGGTGCTTTAATGCAATTTAGAATTATACAGTGTTAATGAACCCAGGTTTCTCATATCTCATTAGCTTCCTAAGGGAAGATGTATAGACTATACATTTTTGGAAACCATGTAGATCAACATTTCTTATTTCCACATCTTTATTTGATCATTTTGCTTGGTGTTCACATTCCCAGTTCAGAACCTCTTTCCTTTTAATTTTGAAGCTGAACATTATTTTCTTTTGACTTTTAATCTTGCTTTTAAAGTCTTGCTATTCTTTATGTGAGACTATTTTTACCTCTTTAATCTTATGTTTGTCCCCATTAGTCAGAAATTTCACAACTTCTTGGTTTGGTAAAATTCTCCTAATCTTTTAATATAAAATCTGTAAACATTTAAACCTAGAAGATTCTTCTGTTCTGAGATATTTTCTTCATGGAAAAAATTGTTTTTGTCTCCTCTGTTTCTCACATTTTTGAAGTTCTTTCATTAGGACATGAAGTCTTCCAGGTAGATCCTTTGAAAAATTTACCTTTTTGCTGAGAGTCAGAGTGATAGCCACAACCGTAGGGTGTTTGCCTTGCACACAGCTGACCCAGGACAGACCTAGGTTCAATCCCCAGCATCCCATAGGGTCTCCCGAGCCTGCCAGAAGCAATATCTGAGCACAGCCAAGTGCTGCTGGGTGAGGCCCCAAAACAACCTCCAAACAAGTACCTTTTTTCTCTTATGTTCTATCTCTATCATTTCTCTTTTTGGAATGTTTTGCCAACTTTATTGTTTGTCTTTTCGTAAGTTTGGTTGGGGCAGGATGTCTTTTCAGGTGGTCTGCAAGGGTTCTGGGAACCAATCCCAGCAATCGCTATTCAGGCTAGTGCTATGCTCTAGGCCTCGTGAATGCATTGCTGGAGTCCTCCAGGGTCACACTCAGTGATGCTGCTGGGAGGGGAGGGGAAGACAGGGGATATGACAGCTCCAACCCTAATCCTGACACTGTCTTCCTGGCCCCAGTAGTGAGTTGTTTTGATTTGGTTTGGGTGTTCGGGGTTAATCCTTGGCCTTTTTTATTGGAAATACCTTAGCCCCCACCCCCCACCCCCAGTCTTCTTGTTTTCCCTCTCTCCCCGATCCAATCTCTCAGAGAAAACTTCTTTAATTTCCTGCATGGATCTTCAAAGCCAGGTTGCTAGGTTTCTGAAAACTGAATGAGGAAACGAGTCTGGAGAGTAGAAGGGGGAACAGGGCAGTACCACATCTTAACGTTGAAGTGTAAGCTTTTTATTTTTCTTCTTTTTCGCTCCGGTATTAACACTCTTGTCCACAATCTCCATAGTTCTTCTCTTTTATACTCCTTTACAATGAACAGCCTGTTTTTTTGGAAGAGGCCATTGGGAGGCTGGGCGCATCCTTCCCCTTTTCAATGTTTTTCCTTCACCCTCCTATCGTTATCAGTACTGCCAGTTTCATACTCTTGAGAAACCGCTCTGTAGTATAAACTTGCTTGCTCTCAGCTTCCCTGGGTTGTTGACTCATTGTTCTTTTCAGCTCCTTGTTGTTGTTGTGTCTTCAAGCATAGACACTTTCTGTCAGGCATTAGGAGAACTAGAGGGGACGTTTTCAATCAACCTGTTGCAGCTATAGATTCTGATTGCTCTATTTCTTAAATATAATTTGTTACAGGTATTGTCTCAACCCATCCCATGGGATTTTTATATCAGCCTCAAGTTAAAGGAACGTTTAAATGAGGAATCTGAACATTTCTGCAACTGTTATCAGTATCAAGACGGCTGTATTATTTGGTACCAGTATATAAACTGCCTCATGCTACAGGTTTGCAATAATCTAAACACGTTAAAGTCTTTAAGTAGGGAAATTTGTGCTCTGTTCAACCAAGGAATTTAGTACAAAATTTCTATTACTCTTCCAGAAATAGAATAATTAAGTTGAAATTAAGGAATTGATCATTTCTTTTCCCAAGTATTTTCTCACCAAGACTCTGGTGTCTTATTTTTGTTTTCCCCCTAAACCTGGCAGTGCTCAGGGTTACTCTTTTCTTTGTACTCAGGAATTACTCCTGACAATGCTTGGATAATTGGACAATTGTATAGGGGACCATAGAGGATGGTAGGAATCAAACCCTGGTTGGCCCCTTGCAGGACAAGTTCCCTGCCGTCTTCTACTATCTCTCTGGCACTTACATTTTTATTATAATGTATAAAATTGAATTCTTTTTTTTGGGCCTCCCCAATAGTGCTCAGAATTCCAGGGAACACTCTTGGTGACACAATGCAGGTCTGACAGTTCTCTGTTCATCCTAGCTGTATTAGAGACCAATGCTTTTAGTTTGTTTTGTTTTGATAGTGTTTACTTTTGCTTTTTTTTTTTTCATTTTTATATTGGGGGTGGGACACATCTAGCAGCACTAAGAAATTATTTCTGGCAGGTTCAGGGGACCATGTGGGCTACCGAGGATTGAACCCAGATCAACCATGTGCAAGGCAAACACCCTACCTGCTGTGCTATCGCTCCAGTTGTTTTGTTGTTGTTGTTGTTTTTAATTATTGGTTTTGGGGTCACACCCAGCAGAGCTCAGGGGTTACTCCTGGCTCTGTGCTCAGAAATCGCTCCTGGCAGGCTTGGGGGACCATGTGGAATGCTGGAATTTGAACCGCCGTCCTTCTGTATGCAAGGCAAACACCCTACCTCCATGCTGTTTCTCCAGCCCCTGTTGTTTTTAAGTGATATGTCTGCTATTAAACATAAAAACTGGGTCCTGAGTGATAGGCACAGCTGTAGGGCATTTGCCTTGCACGCGGCTGACCCAGGGCAGATCGAGGTTCGATCCCCAGTGTCCCATTTGGTTCCTAAAGCAGGAGCGATTTCTGAGCGCAGAGCCAGGAGTAACCCCGGAGCATCACTGGTGTGACCCAAAATAAAATAAAATAAATATAACAAAAACAGAATTATATGATGATCTTATCACCTAATTTATAATTATTTAACCTAGTCTGATTGTTGCAGCTCCTTGTTTTGGTTGGTTCTGAAACATGCTCTGTCTCTTCAGATGGTGTTTTTTGTCTTTAGTATGCCTTTATGCCTTGTAGTATTTTTCTTAATAGCTCGACATGGGATGCCGATTAGAGTAGCTGTGGTAATGTGCCTGAGCAGGGTGTACGAGGGGAGAGGACCCTTGTGGTCCGATGACTCACAGAAACTCTGTTCCTAAGGACTGTGAATGTCTCAAGTATTTCTCGGTTGTGTTCCTATTTACAAATTGTAAACAAATTGTAGGTGATTTCAGTTCTCCTGATTGGATCAGCATGATAAAACCCCAGAAGAAACTGGTGGTAGACCTCGATAGGACAGAGTTGCTGTGGGCTGGAGTTTGCCCGTCGTGCAGCTGACTCAGGTCAATGCCCTTAGCCTGCCGGGAGTGAATCCTGAATGCAGAGCCTCACCGGGTTTGTCCCTGCCCCAAACAAAACCAACGCAAGAACAGAGTTGCTGCAGCACATTCCAAAATAAGGGAGATGGTTCTGATGCTCGCTTAAGAGACCCTGTCCTGGCACATAGGGTGAACTTAAGGGAAGGATGCCTTTCTCCCTCTTTCCCCTCCTAATTTCACACTCAGTTCTCACCCCTGTCTCCACACCCCCAGTCATTTGTCAGAGTCCAGCAGTTACTCTGGCACTGTTCCCCCAGGAGCCTGTGCTCAGAGTGTGCCAGTGAGCCAGGGCTCTACCCATTTGCCTTCTTTCTGATCTTGGCACCGGGCATCTTTTGCCCTTTGTCCTCACTTTTCTGTCACCATCTCATCCACCTTTTTCATGGGGAGGCAGAGTGGTTACATCCCAGTTTCTTCTATAAGGAATGGAAACTGGAGAGCTGCTGGTCTCTTTTTGTATCTCTTATCTTTCCCTCTCTCTCTTTTTCTCTTTTTTTTGGGGGGGGGTTTGGGCCACACCCAGTGACGCTCAGGGGTTACTCCTGGCTAAGTGCTCAGAAGTCGCCCCTGACCTGGGGGACCATATGGGGCACGGGGGATCGAACCGCGGTCCGTCCAAGGCTAGTGCGGTAAGGCAGGCACCTTACCTCCAGCGCCACCGCCCGGCCCCGTCTTTCTTTTCTTTATTTGATTTCTTCCTTCCATACCCAGCAGTGCTCAGGGGTTGGTTACTCCTGGCTCTGCACTCTGAAATTATTCTTGGCTGGCTCAGGGGACCGTATTGGATGCCGGGGATTAAACCCGGGTCGGCTGCTTGCAAGGCAATGCCCTATCCACTTGTGTTGTCGCTCCAGCCCCTCTCTTGTCTTTCGGTACTACCTCCCCCATTGAATGATTTTTAGAACCCAAGCACAATATCATACTTCAAATTTGTGGGGTGGGGTGGGGTATGGGTTGGGTTTGGGGGCCATATTGGGTCACACCCGGCAGTGCTCAGAGGTTACTCCTGGCTCCATGCTCAGAAATTGCTCCTGGCAGGCATGGGAGACCATATGGGGCACCGGGATTCGAACCGATGACCTTTTGCATGAAAGGCAAACGCCTTACCTCCATGCTATCTCCCGGGCCCCTGAAATATTCTTAAAGCGGTTTTACCACACATCTAAGAATAATATATATTTTCTGAAATGATGGGAATGTTAGTGTATTAAAGCTACCATGTATAGAGTCATATTCTAAGTCATTATTGATGCTTGTGTGTTTTTTTTGGGGGGGGGGTTCTTCTGGTTTACTAAATGCTTGCTATCCATTATTCTGTAATGTTTTTACAGTTTTGTAGAAGAGCAGTGCTGAAACAAGGTTAAAGTATTAACCTACAAAGAAGCCCGCAGTCCATTAGAGAATAAGGAAGCTCCTAAACAAGATAGGAGCATATGATATAACAGTCACCTCAAAGTCAAAGATAAGAATGAGTGAGTTTTGTTTTCTACTTCCAGGAGCTTCTTCAGCACCCTGAATTTCTTTCTCATGAAATAGTCGTGTTCATTATTTATAATCTTTTGACGATAGTAGAGGAACTCCACACAGCAGAAATAGTCCATGGAGATCTGAGTCCACGAAGTCTGGTTCTTAGAAACAGGTGGGTAGATTCTTGCCATTCTTTGAAATTTTTGACTTTCTCTTAGAACATATATAAAATGTCATTTTCTTTTGATAGTTGATAAATACTGCAGTGATAAACACAGCATATTAAGAGAATATTTACTAGCTAAAAGTTATTGACGAGGGCCAGAAAGATATCACAGCAATAGGGCATTTGCCTTGCATGCAGCCAACCAAGGATGGATGTGGGTTCGATTTCTGGCACCCCATATGGTCCCCCAAGTCTGTCAGGAGTGATTTCTGAGCACAAAGCCAGGAGTGATCCCTGAATGCTGCTGGGTGTGGCCCAATCCCCCTCCCCCAACTAATAATAAAAATAAAAAATAAGAGTTATTGACAGTAGTTTAAAAGAATTAAAAGGGCAGACTGGAGAAAGAGTGCAGAGGTTAAGGCACTTGCCTTGCTTGCATCCTATTGTGGTATCCCTGGTACTACTTATAGTCTCCAAGCACCACCAGGACTAGCCCTGAGAACCACTGGGTTTGGCCCCAAAAACTTAAGAAATAAGTGAAGAAATCTATAATGCATTTTCTAAAGTATTCAAAGTAAAAAATAATATATTGATTATAATTAAGACATGCAAAAAATTCACCTATTATGTGATTCCTATTAAGAAGATACTTGAATTGGAAAATATGGAGGTCTGTCAGTCAGATTGCTGACCCTTTCTTTGAGTTGAGCCAGGACAGATCCAGCAAAGATGTTATTAAAACCTTAAACATTGCTTGGTTTCTTATACTGAAACTTAAGTCAGACCAGCTTGGAATAATTTCCTAAAGAAGTAGGTAGAACAAGATTGTGTCCAGATTGTGCCACGAAATGGAACTTAAGTGTTCAAATTAAATCCAATGGAGCTATCATATTCAAGGAATAAATCAAGAGTAGGAAATAATGAAGCCCGAATTCTAAGAACCAAGCAGGTGAAAAAATTGAAGCATTAACCAAGCACAGACATTCTGTGATTTATCTCTTTCTTGAAAAGGACAAGAAAACAGCACATCCTTTTAGTATCATTCAGGTCCCTGGTGCTTTCGTAGAGTCACATTAAGAAGTGCTTTGTTGGGGCCCGGGAGATAGCATGGAGGTAAGGCGTTTGCCTTTCATGCAAAAGGTCATCGGTTCGAATCCCAGTGCCCCATATGGTCCCCCGTGCCTGCCAGGAGCAATTTCTGAGCATGGAGCCAGGAGTAACCCCTGAGCGCTGCAGGGTGTGACCCAAAAACCACACACACACACACACACAAAAGAAGAAGGGGTCTAGACTACTGTCCTGTCAAGCTTCTAACATGCCTTTATGCTTTGATGTACTATTAACTCTCTCCCCACATGAGGGGCAATAAAAGGAAAAATAAAGCCTTGCC
>PVKC010038939.1:0-12649 GCA_004027635.1 Crocidura indochinensis
TCCTTCCTTCCTTCCTTCCTTCCTTCCTTCCTTCCTTCTTTCCTTCCTTCCTTCCTTCCTTCCTTCTTTCTTTCTTTCTTTCTTTCTTTCTTTCTTTCTTTCTTTCTTTCTTTCTTTCTTTCTTTCTTTCTTTCTTTCTTTCTTTCTTTCTTTCTTTCTTTCTTTCTTTCTTTCTTTCTTTCTTATTTTTGATTTCTGGGCCATGCCTGGCTTTCTCAGGGCTCATACTTGGTTCTATGTTCATGGATCATTCCTGGTAGGGTTGAGAGGGCCAGAAGGGACGCTGGGACTCAGCATAGGGTGGCTGCAAAGCAAGTTTCCTGCCCAATTCACTCTCTCTCTGGCCCCTGGAAGTGTTTATTTCTTAATAGCTGCTTTGTTATCTTCTGGGTACGTATAGGGGCTAATACCTCAGCCCAAGAACAGGACTCCACCCCAGGCCACTCATTTCGAGGAAATCCTATTCAAAGATAGAAGGCTCAGGAGGATAAATTGGGGTATACTTTGAAAAGTTGTCCTGCTTCAGCATCTCTATGGGGTCCTCTGAGACTTTTGTTGAACTTTCATCCATCATGGTTCCACTTCTTATACTTTCCCACCTCACTCCATTACCTACTTTCTTTTCCTCTCTTCCATGGAATTTAAGCCCTCCCAGGGCTCTTCCTACTGAAAATCTTGCATATTTTTGGGGCTTCTTCTTGGTACCAGCCCAGAGGCACACAGGCAGATCAGGAATAGAGAAACAAAACCATGAGGTCATGGAGAGAGCAAAAAAGATTGATGATGAAAGATGAACAAACTATAATACCTAAAAGGAAAAAAGGAGAGAGAGAGAGAGAGAAAGCGAGAAAGAAGTAGGGTATCTGCTATTGAAAAGAGACAGGCTGGAAGAAAAACGGAAGAGAAACTATGGAAATTGGTGGAAGAAAATGAGCACTGGTGAAGAGATGGGGTTGGAACATTGTATGAAACTCAATCACCACAATTTTTAAAGTCTGTACCTCATGGTGATTTAATTTAAAAATTGATGGGCTTTGTGATTTGGAGAGTGGGAAGTATTGTGATCTTTTGCCTATAGGTTTGTGTTTGTAGTTCTAGTCAAAGCTCAAAACTATGAGAACAGGGGAGCCAAAGGCATAAGTTCTGGTACTTCTGGAGCCAAATCCTAAGAACCATGAAGTTTCATGTCTGAGGTCCAGAAGATGTGAAGACAGATGTCCCAGCTTAAACAGAGAGTGAGTTTGCGAGCTTCCTTCCCTTGTGGTTCCACTTGGGTCCCTGTTGGATTGAACAAAGACACCCTACATTGGTCAGAGTCTTTTCTTTATTTAACATAGTGATTCAATTGCTAATCTCTTCTGGAAACACTCTCACAGACTTACCTAGGAATAATTCTTGGGGATGGAGGAAAGACAGTATAGGGTTTAAGGTGCTCACCTGACATATCATTAAATCTCAGAGCCACATAGGGTCTTCCAAGCATCACCAGGAGTGATCTTTCAGTACAATCAGGAATAAGCCTGAGCATAGTCATATATGGCCTTCAAGAGAAGTAAAGATGCAAACAGTGAATAACAACAAAAAGAATAACTTTCTGCTCTCCATCTTAGCTCAATCAGATTAATGTATGAAGACATCTAGACCAAGATACAAATCCTTACTGCTCCCATACCGCCCCCAACCTGTTCTCTCACAGGCTTTCTCTATCAACTCTCTTGAACCTTGTGATCATTTGTAAAGGAATAGCATGCTCTATGTTTACCAATGCTCAGGGTGCGTTATGTGATGCTGGGGATTGAACTAGGGTGTGCTGCATACAGGCAAGTGTCATATCACTGTCCTAGCCCCTGGATGTTTATTCTTATTGAAAATTAATTTCATCCAGGGTCCCACCTTGTCTTAACCTTCATTTCTTCCCCAGAGCTACATTTCCCAGCATAGACACCTCCTGTGTGTGCCTGGAATTCTCATATTTGGTCCCCAGAATCCACCAAAGCCATTTGCTGGGGATTCTTCTGGCATTGACCTTGGTGTCCCCAGAGACTGTAGTGGAGAGAGGCGGATGCTGTTGAAAGGATTGGTGTTGGCACAAAGAGAGTCTGAAACCTCTCCTGAACAGTCCAGGGTGCTTCAACTGAAAATAGATAAATCAAATAAAATAGGTGTCCACTCTAGACCACAGAAAACAGGTATCATCATTAAAATTGATAAAGGAGGGCTGGAGAGATAGCACAGTGGTAGGGCATTTGCCTTACATGTAGCTGGCCCAGGAGGGACCCAGTTTGATTCCCAGCATTCTATTTGGTCTCCCAGCCTTCGAGGGGCTATTTCTGAGTTCAGAGCTAGGAGTAACCCTTGAACACTGCTGGGTGTGGCCCAAAACACAATCAATTAATCACTAAAGTTTAAAACAAAATACAATTGATAAGGGTTGAGTCAAAGCTCATTGGGTAGTGTATTTGTCTTGTATGCGACTGACCTGAGTTTTACTCTTGGAACCCCACAGGGCTCTCTGAGCACTGTCAGGAGTGATCCTTGAGTGCAGAGCCAAAAGTAAGCCCTAGGTACCAATCATCATGCTCCTTCAAATCTAAAGATATAAATATTTCATTCTATTTTTGTTTTTTGGGGGTCATGCTCTGGGGCATATGTGATTCAGACCTCCATCTTGCAAAGTGCATGTGATTCAGACCTCCATCTTGCAAAGTGCATGCTGGGCCCACCACATGCCTTTCAGGCGTGGTTTTCTTCATGTTCTCATGCCATGCTCAACTCTTTCACTGCCATCAAGCCTACTAAACTGACCCTTGGCTTGCTGCTCTGCTTCTAACACAATTTTTCTGGAAAATATCCTGAAGTGGAGTCTCTTGCTCATTGCTGGTATGGATGAGAGGTAGAGGAAAAAGATAGCAGGTGCAGTCAACCCTGACTGCATAAGTCCACCCAGTGTGATACAGATGTCACACCTGCTCCTGTTTCATTGGCCAGAAGTTACATGACCAAGGCAGCTGACCTGGAGCTGGTTGGTTGCTCCATCCAGATCCTCCCTTCCTGCAGGAGGCGCCATTCCTGAGCAGGAAATCTGGGAGGTTGACATGCTGCTCAGAGGAGGTAATCTTACGTCTTTGGGCAGCTTCTAAAGATTTCTCTCCAGAGCTGAAGGTACCCTTGCGCCCCACCTGTAATATCCCACCCTGCTAATCATGTGAGGCAGTGGCTTATTTGACAAGCCCACTGGAGCCCACTGGAGTCCCCATGATTGCATCTGACTTTCTGACTAATGACTGGAGCCCCCCCACCCCCCCACCCCCGTGCCATGCCACCATGCCATTAGATAGCCTTAGGCATCACCCATGCCCATATTCAAAGTGTGGCCTTGTAAATTGTCGAACAAAGTCTCGAAGAAAGGGTCTTTGTTAAATGACTTGTCTTTTCGTCATTGTGATGAGGTTTGGGGTAACATTTTCCTTGCAGCACGAAGACCAAAATCATCACACGTAATTAGCATCATTTCAATGCGAGCCTCTGCCAGGATGCTGGCATCTTCTGCAATGTGTGTGTGTGTGTGTGTGTGTGTGTGTGTGTGTGTGTGTGTGTGTGTGTGTGATTGTGCATGCACCACCGAGACAGAGTCGGCTCATAAAAACCTCATCAAATAAAAATTTTAAATGTAGTCAGATTTGGAGGCAGACTGGAAGGGAAGGCGGCCCCCAGGCTGCTCTGCCTTGGAGAAGGGAAATAAGGCTGGGGAAAGAGACCAAAGGAGGGCCAGAAGAGCAAAGACCTCCCTCTCTTCAGCTTCAGCTGAGCCCCCACTGACCAAGGGTCAACCTTGAGGCCCTAATCTCTTCCCCTTCAGTGCCACTCAGATCTGACATTTGTGCCCTGCTTTCATTCCTTCAAGCCGACCTGTTCTCTGCCTGTGAGCCTCCTTAATATTTAATCCTCATCATGCTCATACATGTATGAATCTGTTTATCCACAAAGGCTGCAGTATAAATGTTTAACCAGAAAAGCACACCCGCTACTCAGATCATACCATGAACAATCTTTTCTTTTTCTTAATTTCTTCCCAGGGATACAAGGGCCTACAAGTCTATGAGATTTATTCAGAAATAATTGTGCAGGTCAGGACTTATGGGTGGGAACAGCCAAATATTGTCACTCAGTTGGCTACAAGGAGAAGTTACCTTTTTCCAGATGTTTTGTGGGAGGTTGAGTTTTTTATTTTCCTGACCCACAGGGATCCTAAGCAGAAATTCAATTGTTCTAACAGGGCTAGCACCTAGCTTTTGATCACAATGGGGATGAAGACATGTGTGGGTGACATGGCTAATGGCTGCCGAGCTCATGACTATTCTGAGCAATTGTACCCACAGCCAGCGTCAGGCCTGGCTCCTGATTCATCAATATTATAAATCGCTAGGGTGGCAAGCAGGCTGTCAGCAACTTGACTCTGCCTCCAGCCTGAAGAATGTCAATGAAAGGGTTTCCCTGGGGGAGAAAGCAGGGCCACCCCTTTATCTGATCTTACAGGCCTGATCTTTGGATCAGGTGCTGGGTGCAAGACTCAGGTGCCTCAGGAAGGTGCTAATTCACCTCAGACCATGCCTGACCCTCCTCCATCTCCCTGTCACAGCTACAGAGGGAACCGGAGCCTCTGTTAGGTCCAGCAAACATGTGGCAGCAAAAGGGCAGAAGAGAAACTCTTGGGCCATTTTGCAGGTGAGGAGAAATGAGCTCAGAGGGAGACGTGACACCGAGGGTTGCTAATATGGAGCTGTGGCATGCAGCTAATGATGACCAACTTAGGGGGATTCCTAGGGGATACCATGAGGAGCACTCTGGGTTGCTTCAGAAGCAACTCTGGTCCTTAGGAGACTTGAGCTCAGAATCCTGAGAGGAACTTTGCTTCCACCAGCACAGCCTCTTGGGGGCATTCTAACCTCTATCAACAAAGAGCTTTTGTGGTGGGTTTTTGGGATCAAATATGAAGGTGCTCAAGGGTTACTCCTGTTCCTCTGCTCCATGATTATTCTTGGCAGTGCTCAGGGTAACATGTGTGATGGCAGGCATTGAACCTGGATTGATGTATGCAACACAAATGCCTTAATCCCTGGACTATTTCTCCAGCCTGTCAACAAGACTCTTCATTGGTTGTCACCATGTCTCACTTCCTGACTCAGTGCTTTGGTGAGTGGCTCTCAGCTCCCAGGTGAGAGGACTGAGGCTCACCAATAAGACTCCGTAGCAAGGTTGTGGTAGATTCATGGTTGAAGTCTTAGCTAAAGGAGGAGTCTGGCAACCATGAGCCCATTTCTTAGATCAGAATGGCAGCCATGAGCCCATTTCATAGATCAGAATGGCAGCCATGAGCCCATTTCATAGATCAGAATGGCAGCCATGAGCCCATTTCATAGATCAGAAGCCCAAGGTCAGACTTGGAAAACTGAGGGGATGTTTCTCATGGCAGAAATGGAAATTGTTTCGGTCAGAGATGTCAGCAATGTGATTTGAGCCAATTAAGCCACATTCAAGTGTGAGATGCAGTGGTTCATGCTGGCTTTCATGTGTTAAAAAGAGAAGGCACCTGGGAATGCCATTTTAGTGGTATGGCACATAACTTGCATGTCTGAAGCTTTGGGTTTTATTCTCAGCATCACTTTGAGCACTGCCAGGAATCACCATGGTGGCCTCTGAGTTGGGTCCGATTTCTTCTTTTCTTCCTGCTTTACTTCTCTCTTCTTTGTTTTTCCCTCCTCTCTTCTCCCTTCCCTTCTTTTCCATCCCTTCCTTCTCTCCCTCCTCCCGTTCTTTTCTTCCTTCCTTCCTCCTTCTTTACATCACATCTTTCTTCTCACATTTCTTTCTTTCCTCCATCCTTCATCCTTCCTTTCTTCTTTCTCTCCCTCCTTCCTTTCTTCATTCTGTCCTTGACTTTCCTTTCATCATTCTTTCCTTCCTCCCTATCATTTTTCCTTCTTCCCTCCTTCCCTCTCTCCATCTTTCTCTTCATTCTTCCCTCCTTCCTTTCCTCCTCTTTTTCTCTTTCCTTTCTCTTCCCTCCCTCCTGGTTTCCTTCTTTTCATTTTCCCCCTCTCATTTCTCTCCTTTTTCTGTCCCTCCCTCCTTCCTTCTCTTCCTCTCACACTTCTTTCCTACCTCCTTTCCTCTCACCCTTCTTTTTTATACCTCCTTTCCTCCTTTCCACCCTCCCTCCCTCCTTCCTTCCTTTCTTCCTTCCTTCCCTTTCTCCTTCTTTCTTTCTTTCTTTCCTCCCTCCCTCCCTCTTTTATTCCTTCCTTTCCCCTTCTTTTCCACTTTTCTTCCTTCCCCCTCTTCACCTGCCTCTTGGTCCCTCCTTTACTCTGTCAGTTTTTGTCAGATGCATCAGGACAACAGAACACCCTCCAGGTATTTTCAGCAGAAAGTGATTTAATATGGAACATTTATTCTTCCCTGCTTGTGCTTCAGTTGAGAGGACAGGGAGTGGGTGCAACACTTGGGACAGCAGGATGCGGAGTTGTCAGCAGTCACTGCTACCCATGACCTCCACTGTGTATGGCCCCAAAGTGGGGATTATCAAAGAGGACCTAGAGCATGTCAGAAAAATCCATTTGATGAGTCTGTGCCTTTGCTGGCTGAAGTGAACAACAGTGCAGTCTTCCTGATCTCCAATTTCATGGGAGAATTTTGTCATGGGGAGCTGAAGTGAAACTTTACTGGGGAAAGTGTCACCAGGTTTACTGTCTGGTTGGCTCAGGACTCACTGAAAGGAACCAGTAGTGGTTCTGAAACACACAGTCTGGAGCCCTGCCCAGGAACTGCTTCACCCCTTGGGCTTCCCCAACTGCCCTTTCTTACCCCTTAAGGTATGAGTCTATCAGTGGTACAAAGGCAAGCTCAGTTCCTGCTTTCAATCTACCCATTTGGTTTCTTGGATTTTATCTGAAAAATTATCTTGCATAGGTTGGGGGTGTGGCTTAGTGGAGGTCCTGCCTTGTCTGTGTGTGGGGCCTTGGCATGGTTTTCCGTGACCCCTGCCTTTCCTGATATCACCACCATGTCTCAGCAGAACCTTCCTCAAGCATGCATGGACTTTGTTTCTCAGTGGCCACAGCAACTGACTTAACACATTCGTACCCCAGCCCCTGCTAAGAGTGGATTTTAGAAAGAAGTTCCTTGAAGAGAAGATGATAGCAAGTGCAACAAAGCATAATTTTCCAGAGAAGAGCTTTGTGATTAAAAAACAGATGATGCGTAAAATATTATTGAATTCCAAGTCTTGTAGCTTTGAAAAGTGACCAAGCAAATAATATTGTTACCAGTCCACTTAGTATCAGATATTACTTAGAAAGTATATGTAGAAGAGTTGTAAACATGCATAATAATTTTAATTTTGGGTTTTTGATCCAACCTGGTGGTGCTTAGGGTTTATTTCTGGCTCTGAGCTCAGTGGTCACTCCCGGCAGGCTCAGGGGACCAGATGGGATGTAGAGGATCAAACCCAAGTCAGTCGGCTGCATGCAAGGCAAGCATCTTACTTGCTGCCCTATTTCTCTGGCCTTAACAAATATACAGTGTGAAGAAGAGAAATATGCATCATGAATGTGGGCTTGTTTTATGCTCATTCTAGACTTTATAGGTACTCTTTACGCTTGTTCTATATACTTGGTGTTTATACTCATTTATAAAAATGCTTCACTGCTGCGTGCTTGGTACTTTGCTATGGGAAATAGCCAATCTATGTCACAAAATACACATTCTGGACTCCACTGCATTCCCAGGAGCCACACCAACACATTGGCTTCTGGCGCGTTTCTCAGCAATACAGTGGACTTGTGCTTGTTCAGCTCCTAAAGGCAAACATTCACGTCCCATCTGGAGACAAAAACCTCTACCTGGGGTCCACATGACTCCCACCATCAGAGTGGCTTTGGTGACTAAAAGTCAAATAGTTTGTTTTGCTTTGTTTCTACTTTTGTTCTTTTGGGGGGGCCACACCCGGTGACACTCAGGGGTTATTCCTGTCTAAGGGTGTTTGGAAAGTTGACAATGCCCTCCTCCTCCATTTTCAGTGGCTCTAACACCCTTTCTTTCTTTCTTTTTTGTTTTTGGGCCACACCTGGTGACGTTCAGGGATGTTAGCTCCTGGCTATGTGCTCAGAAAATGCTCCTGGCTTTGGGGGACCATATGGGACACCAGGGATGGAACCCAGGTTCGTCCTGGGTCAGCCACGTGCAAGGCAAATGCCCAACTGCTGTGCTATTGCCCTGGCCCCAAAAGTCAAATAGTTTTTGACACTCATCCAAGGACAAGGAAACCCTTAGTCAGCACTGCTCTCATCAGGAAAGCAGCCAGCTCCAGATTCTGCACCCATAAGGCAGAATTGGCCAAGGTGCAGGTTGGCTGGTGGTGGATGCAAAGTCGCTAAGAGCAAGAAATAAGGACCAGTAGAGGGATTCCTTCTTTGCTTTATTTGGGGGGCGGGGGGCAGGTAGGATGAGGAGTACATCCTGCAGTGTTCTGAACTTACTCCTGGCTCTATGCTCAGGGATCACTCCTTGTGGGGCTTGGAGGAACATTTATAGTGATAACGATTAAACCTGGACAAGATGCATGTAAAACAAACACTACCTGCTGTTCTCTCTCTCTCTCTCTCTCTCTCTCTCTCTCTCTCTCTCTCAGAAGGAATCTTTTCTTGGATATGGGGGCACACAAGGTGGTGCACAGTGATTACTCTGGTCTCTGTGCTCAGGAATCATTTTTGGAGGGGCTCAGGAGATCATACTTGGTGTTGGGGGTTGAACTTGGGTGGGCTGCATGCAAGGCCAGCACTTTAACTATGGTACTACCTCTGGCTCTGACTGCTCATAGGATGCTAGTCACTGACGGGATTTTGCTGAAATTTGGCCAGATTTTGGGTACTAAGTCTCTCTGAATTGAATTAGCAAGATTCAAACTCTAACTGAGCAAGGCAGATCCATCCAGCAGGAATGCAGACCAAAGTCAAGCTCAAGGTGAGGAGAGAGATTGGGTCCAAAGAAATGTGTCAGGAGCAAGTGTGGATCCCTAAACCATATGCATGAGGGGCAGGCTGGGTGGGGTGACAAACACCCCAGAGATGGGCTGGAGACCATCTCTTCTTGCCTTTGGTTGTCTAGATCCTCAGCCCACACCTCCCCATGCCTCCAGCCATCCTTCCTCTGCTCACTCCTCCTCCTACAGATACTGCCCGAAGGCAGAGCAGTCCCAACCCTGTCAACTGCCACTGGCACTCAGCTGGGATCTCTCCTTTGGTGCTTTTATTTTTTAATATGATTCTATAGTTCCCCTTATCTTTGATTCTCTAGTACTTGTTCTTCAAGTTTGATGATGCTTTGATTTTGCATGTCTTTGATTCTCTAGACATACTGATCCTGGGACATGAACTTTTGGGCTCAATTATTCTAGGGAAGATTTATCTTATTTATTTTTTCAGCCCACATGTTCAAGTCCCTTTTGGAAGACACAGATATACACCAAAGTGGGGGCAGGCAGTGGGAATGAAATTGGGGGAGATATTGCTGAAATTTGTTCATCTATCAGTCTGTTCAAGTTCTACACATGAGGTCAGATTTATCCAAGGCCAGGTCTATGGAAATAGTATAGAGTCAGGAGAATTGGGTGATCGTTCAAATTGGGGTGCATGCAGTGGGTGATGGAATGAGAGCAACCATCACATGTTAGATGGAGAAATCTAGAATGTTCTTATTCCTCACACCTTGGATTTCCAAGAAATCCTCCAGGTGTCTGTGATAAACCCTCTCTGCTCTGCACTAACCTTCTGGGTCAACTCTTGTTTTTTTACTGGGGATCTAGATAAATTCACACCCATGGGTATTCCTTAGTCAGTCCATAATTCTAGGTTGTCTATTTGAGTTTAAATAAGGATTTCCCAACCCAGATGCCTGACGACAGATGAGTGACTAAAGAAACTGTAGTACATATAAACAATGGAATACTATGCAGTTGTCAGAAAAAAAACGAAGTTGTGACATTTTTCTATATATGGATAGACATGGAAACTATTATGCTGAGTGAAATAAGTCAGAGGGAGAGAGATAGATGCATAATAGTCTCACTCATCCATGTTTTTTTAGAAAACTAAAAGACATTATTATAATAATACCCAGAGACAATAGAGATGAGGGCTGAAATGACTAGCCCAAGGTATGAGGCTTACCACAAAGAGTGGTGATTTCAGTTAGAGAAATAACGACACTAACAACTACCATGACAGTGTTAATGAGTGAAAAAAGTAGAATGCCTGTCTTGCATACAGGCAGGGGGTGGGAAAGGAGGAAGATGGGGGGCATCGGTGGCGAAATGTTGCATTGGTGGAGGGGGGTGTTCTTTTTATGACTGAAACCTAATTATAAACATGTTTGTGATCATGGTGCTTAAAGATATTATTAGAAAAAAATAAAAAAGAAATGTGACCAAAAAGGAAAGAAAAATGAAAAGTACATATCAAGCACATTTATGAAAAATGATTGTTTCTCCAATAAGATCATTAATAAAAGGTCAGACAGTTTAGTAAAATAAATAAATAAGTGTTTCCTGAGACACTAGTGTTAATGGCATTTAAGGAGGATGAGCAAGGCAGTTGAAAAAAAAAACAAAATTTAAAACACATAAGAAAATTTATTATTATAATTATTTATTGTCAGTAATTGTTTTGGGTTTATTCCTAACTCTGTGCTCAAGAATCATTCCTGAGTGCTCAGCAGACCATTTGAGCTCATGTCATTTTGTGCAAGGTCAAATGCCTTAATCCCTGTCCCATCTCTTTAGACCCATCAGATTTGTGGGTGGTGGCAGGCTTTGAGCCTCGTCTGGCTATGCTCAGGATTTATACCTGGCTCTGCCCTCAGGAATCACTTCTGAGGCTGCTCAGAGGATCATTTTGAGGTTCTCTTGGCGTAGAATTGGGGGTCAGCTGCATACAAGGCAATCACCTTAAACCCTAGATTTTCTGTCCTGTCTCCACATAAGTATGTTTTATTTTTTACCCTTAAAAACTTCCTACAGTCTGGGCATTGATCTGATATACAGTGAAGAGTAAGCCAAGAACTTTCAACACTGCTTCTGCATTGTAACCTGGTGTCACTTGCTCTGCAGGGACAGAGATGACTAGAAAACCCCCACAGGAGTAAGCTCTGACAGGGCTTGGGAATGTGACTGGTTGTGTCTCCTCAGAGAGGAGCAGCCTTGGAAGGGGTGTTTCCTGGGTGTCTAGGAAGGAGGACCAGGGAACAGCATGGAGGGGTGGGGAAACACATGGCGCCTTTTCTGCTGCTCTGTTGATATAATTCACACTTGCACTGTTTCTATTTTCAGGAGATGATAACCTAAGACCATATTATTCATCATTCCACATGGATATATTTCAAGCATTAGAAGCCCCTTCCAAAGAGGAAATAGGAGTGGGGAGATGAGATCATGAATGTCAACACATACATACACAGATCAGAACAGACCCAAACTTTAAACCCAGGTTTGCTCGCCTGGGAAACTATGTCTTCTGCTTCTCAGAGGAAGAACTCCAGACTTTGGGGATGGGACTGGAGTTGGGGGGCAATTTTCACCCTGCCAGACCAGATCCTTGAGAGGAGCTACTGGAGCCCACAGGGACTCATATTCTTGTGACAAGTGCTTTCCAGTCATTATTCTCACAGAGGCCAACAGAATTGTGGAAGATTTCAATCTTTGTTTTACTCCTATTTCCATCTGTTCTCCTTTAATGTTCAAATGTCCTTGCTGTCTTGAGTTGGTCTCTAGTTTTGTTAGTTTTTTAGGGGGGGGCACATATGGTGGTCTTCTGGGTTTACTTCTGGCTCTGCACTCAGGAATCACTCTTGGTATACTTGGTGGACGATATGGGATGCTGGAATTGAACTTAAGGAGGTTGCATATAAGGCAAATGCTCTACCTGCTGTACCATCTGTTTGCTCCCTGGTTTCCCCATTTAGAAGGGGACATTCCCAGGAAGAGGATGGCTCTGTGGTAAGGGAATGGACAGGATGTGGGGGTCGATGGTTTTCCATATTCTGTCTCTGTCTGTGAATCCATCTGTGTTTCGTTCTGCTCAGATCAGACCTATATCACCTAGAGATAAAATTCACTTGTGGATAAAAGTGAGGGACCCTGCTGCATCATTTTTGAGCCTTTGATAAGCTGAAGGATGCTTTAGTCTTCTCCCACTTGGCCTCTCTTCATACACCCCTCAGCCTGCCCTAGTTCCAGTACTTTCCCATAAGTTTTTGAGAATCTCTGCCAAGATCTGAGAGAGATCCACCACTTCTGAGCTTTGCAGCTCTGCAGTCCAGAAAACAGTTAGAAGAAAGCATCTTGCAGGGGAGAGGAAGGCAGAGAGTTCAAGGGGACAGTTGCTGCCATGGAAAGAACTCAACTTGGGGCTGAGTCCCACCAGAACCACCAGCCCTGTGTGTGTCACTTCATTGGCCATCACATTTGTCTAGCGCATAGCTTTATCTATGAAATGGGCCCATCTTAGTTAGTTAGTCCCTTCAGGCTCATAGAGGTAGAAAAACAACATGAACAGTTGTTTGCAGACACTCAGGAAAACGAATTGCTATTGTGATC
>PVKC010038940.1:0-12652 GCA_004027635.1 Crocidura indochinensis
GGGTGGGGGGGGGGGGGGAGGGGGGGGGACTTGGGACATTGGTGGTGGGAATGTTGCACTGGTGAAGGGGGTGTCCTTCACATCACCAAAACCTAATCACAAAGACATATGTAATCAAAACGTTTCAATTAAAAAAAAATCAAAAAAACAAAAAAGAAAAGAAAAAAAATAATAAGGCGTCCCAATTCTTACCACAGGCTGTGTTCTTCACACGGACTGTATAGAAAGAGGAGGTACAGTAAACACACCCTATATACACCTCAACCCAGACCCTTGCCTGGTCTGTATTGGAAACTGGGGACAAAAAAAAAATACTTACAGGTTCTCCATCCTCTCCCCAATGTCCTCTGCTACCTTTGATACCTGGCTGTCCCTGGGGGAAGAAAACAAAAACAGAGATTAGTCATTTCTTACCAATTCTGATCTGTGACAACAATTGACTTTGTGGACTAGGCATACATTCTCACTGATCAGTTTGAGTCTGAAAAGAATCTGTCACTCAACTCCAGGACTCTGCAAATGGTAGCCCTGCCTTAAGAAACCTCCTGTTCTGCTCAATCCTTAGACAGTTCTGTGGCCTTCTCAAATAACTTTATTTAAGTACTGTAACAAAATTATTCCTGGTTGAGTTTCAATCATAGAATGAACATCATCCTTCACCAGTGCACATTTCCTGCCACCAATGTCCCCAGTTTCCCTCCACCCCCACTAGCCTGCATCTAGGACAAATACTTTATTTATTTATTTAAATAATAATTTCTGGGGCCCGGGAGATAGCATGGAGGTAAGGCGTTTGCCTTTCATGCAAAAGGTCATCGGTTCGAATCTCGGTGCCCCATATGGTCCCCTGTGACTGCCAGGAGCAATTTCTGAGCATGGAGCCAGGAGTAACCCCTGAGTACTGCCGGGTGTGACCCAAAAACCAAAAAAAAAAAAAATAATAATTTCTTTATTTAAGCACCATGGTTACAAAAATGTTTGTAGGTGGGTTTCAATCATCGAATGTACACTACCCTTCACCAGTGTAACTTTTTCCAACTGCCAATGCTCCCCATTTTCCTCCTCCTCCATTCTCTGCCTGTCTATGAGATAGGCATTATATTTTCTCTCTTAATATCATTGCCATGGTAGATATAATGGCAGTTATTTCTCTAACTGCGCTCACCACTCTTTGTGGTAAGCTTCATATCATGGGTGAGTCCTTCAAACTCCCATCTCTATTGTCTCTGGGTATTATTAAATTAATGTATTTTATTTTTATTTTTCTTAAATACCATAGATACATGAGACTATTCTGTGTCTATCTCTCTCCCTTTGACTTATTTCACTCAGCGAAATAGTTTCCATGTTCATACATGAATAGGAAAATTTCAAGACTTTATTTTTTGTGACTTCATTTTTCCTAATGGCTGCATAGTATTCCATTGTGCTGATGTACTACAGTTTCTTTAGCCACTCATCTGTCGTCAGGTACCAGTGCTGTTTCCATATTCTGGCTATTACAAATAGCATTGCAATGAACATAGGAGTTCAGAGGGCATTTTTTCAATTGTGTTTTTGTATTCCTAGGTATATCCCTAGTATTACTGGATCATATGGGAGCTCAATTTTCAGGTTTTTTTTTTTGAAGAATACCCATATTGTTTTCCAGAAAGGTTGGATTAGTTGGCATTCCCACCAGCAGTAATGAGAGTTCCTTTCTCCCCACATCCACACCAGCACAGGTTGTTCTTGTTCTTTGTGATATGTGCCAGTCTGCGGCATAAGATGATATCCCATTGGTGTTTTGATTTGCATCTTCCTGATTATTAGTGATGTGGAACATTTTTATGTACCTTTGGACATCAGTATTTATTTTTTTTTAGGAAATGTCTGTTCATTTCTTCTCATTTTTTGATGAGGGTACATTTTTTTCTTGTTAAGTTGTATCAGTACCTTGTATATCTTAGATATTGGTTGGACTTTTTATTTGATAGGACTAGGGAAATAATTTCTCCCATTCTGTCGGTGCATTCTTTGTACAAATGGTACAAATGGTAGGCATTCAAATGTATAAAATGGTACCCTAGCCACTATTTCTTTTGAAGTGCAGAATCTTCTCAGTTCAGTGTAGTCCCATTTGTTTATCTCTGCTTTCACTTGTTTGGATAGTTTCCTCCTTAAAGATGGAGGGCATAGATTTTACTTCTCTCTTTGTCTTTCTATCTCTCCCCTTTTGACACTGTGGTTTGTACAGGCATGTTAATTTATCCCCTTTCAGCATCCAGTACTTGTCCAAAGTGATCAGTTCCAACTATCATTCTCATAGTGGACTTTTTTCTGCTCTAACTGTACTCACTACTCTTTGTGGCAAGCTTCATGGGAAAGTCCTCCTGGCCCTCATCTCTATTATCTATGTATATTATTATCATGCTAATATTTTTATTTTTCCTAACTCTCACAAATGAGTGAGCTTATTCTATATCTATTCCTCTCCCTCTGACTGATTTCACTCAGCATAAAACTCTCCCTTTCCATCCATATATAAATAAATTTCATAACTTTATTTCATCTTCATTTCTGAGAGCTCTAAGAAGAAAAGGAAACTCTCCCAAACATGAAGTTAGGTAATTGTCCCCTGCAGTCACCTCTTCTACAGCTATGTATGGTGCCATCACCACCTCTGGCTCCTCTGGAGTCTGGGTTTTGTTGGAAGCTGCCATTCTTGGTCTCTCATATGGGTCTTTCCTGTCTGCTCCCCACCCCCTGGGAACATAGCACTCTGGGAAAATTAATTTAATACTGACATGAGCTGAAGAAATGGTGAGAGAGGAAATGGTGCTTATGAGAATGGCAGAACTCAGTAAGAAGTCCAAGTTAAATGATCTTCCTACATGGTGAAACTTTTTTGACCTCTACTAATAACTACTTTTAATTGGAATTGTCTAAAATCCACTTGTAAAAGTGTATACATGAAAATATAATCTAAAGTATGCTTATTTATTAAAGAGTGAGCTAGCACAGAGGCCCGAAGTAGGCCTGTTATCAAGTCCCTGGCCAAGATCCCATTCACTCCTCCTCTCCTCTACTACACTCCAACTTTCTTGATAATATCTCTTATGCTTTTCCTTGTTTGTGCTTTTCCCTACTTTAGTGCTTCACTGTTTATCCTTAGAAATACAGATATCTTCATATTTAGGAGATCCTAATCTTTAAATATAAATATTTCTCAACTCTGGAATTAGTTTTGCCTGTTTTCAAACTTTCAAAAATGGAATGTTATCATACCAGTTACTCCATGTATGTTCCCATTACTGTCTATGCTTGTCACCTTTGCTCAGGTTCCTGAGTGCCAGTCATTCATTGTCATTACCTCAGGGTACTCTGTGGCATATTTGTTTGCATTAGCACCTTCTAAACCACCTTTATAATTGGTTTGTTAGAGAGCTGCTAATCTGCAAGGCTATGTATGCTTTCCCACTTTACAGTTCATTTGGGTTCTCATGCTATGAACTATAACATACTTTCACTACTCTTCTTTTTGTAGTGTCACCTTTTTAAACTATCAAAAGTGGGTACAAAAGCATAAATACCAAAAACCAAGACCAACAATGAAAGGATTCCAATGGTAAGGAGAAGTTATCCCTAACAGCAATATGAAAAGTGAGTCCTTGTGTGAATGGGCTCCTGATATAGAGACAGCCTATGAAGTGCTATGGACAGTTTGACCAGTCTTAGAGGAGAGACAGGTACTAGTTCAACCACTCAGGCTCAGTTCCTCCCCTTCCACTGAAATGAAGATGCAGTAGGGAAAACATGGGTTTTTATAGCACCTTCTCCAATTGTTTTCCTGGGATCCCACGCTCTCCTCGAGGCCCTACACACTTGCAAAATTGACAGCAGCAAGTTCTCTCAGCAATGTTTCCCTGGAAGAAGAACAATGGAGTCAGTAACACTTTCCAGAAATTTCAACACACAAAAATTGCAGTCACACAAAACACGTCTCACCATCTACCCCTGTAGACAGGGGACTGTCAAGAGAGGTGGAACTTTGGGCTTTTTTATTATTATTTTGATTTGGTCTGTTTTGGAACATATCCAGTGGTTCTCAGAATTTACTCCTGGCTCTGTGCTCAGGAATCATTCTTGACAGAGCTCAGAGGACTCATATGTATTGAATCTGGCTTGTCTACATGCCAAGAGCTTTTGAACTTAATACTGAAGAAGAGTCACTGGTAGATGCTGCTTTAGATATTTGATCCAATAAATAACTTCAGTCTAAAGTCTCTGGGCTGCCACAGAGTCTGCAGGCCCAGCATGTACCCAACCACTTACGACTCTGCTGACAGTGTCTTTACTCTGGTATCTATGTTGTGTAATGTATTGGGAACGTTTTCACTTGACACAGAGTGTGAGAGTGAAATATTTCCATTCTCTATTCTTTGGTGAGTAGACAGGACGAAAAGAAACATAAAGAAAAATAGAATGCTCTAGTTTTTTGTTTTTTTCAGGAAGACTTAAGATCAGGTGTCTAATTTTTTTGGATTAAGCAAGGAAGTCATTGAAAACTTTATTTAAGATTCCAATTGTGTTCTTGTAGTTGTTTGTATATTGTTATTGGTGATGGGGTAGGGTCCCACACAATATTTAGTGGGCCTGGGGGTCCAGTGATACTCTAATACTCTGGTTGTATGGGTCAAACTGCTTGGAGGTCTTGAGCACCACCAGGGTCATGTCCAGTGGAAAGTGGGGGATCAAATCATGCTGAAAACCTCTACATGCCAGGCATGTGCTGTAGCTTCTTCCCATATCCAGGTGACCTTGGGAAGAACAGGAATTTTTTGTTGAACAACTTACCAGATACCGTGCTAGCATTGTGCCCACATCTTTCATCCCAATGGTCAGGTGAGTCCTGTAATCAAATCCTTTTCCAAACTCAAAGTAGGAAAAATCCTCTTGAGAAGCTGTGTTCAGGGACACCACCAGCAGAGCATCGAGTCCTACTCCGTAGAAAGAACAGAAAGAAAAACCAAGAGTGCAGGAGGTGATAAAAAAAAGAAAAGCTCATTATTCCCAATCATAAAACAAGATTTGAAGAACCCTGTGTGGGAGGACAAAAAAGAAGTAGGAGGATTGCTTGAACTTGGTGATACCATTCAACAGTTTAGTCCTGAAGCACGTCAGTAGAAAATGACTGCAAGAAAAGCTTCCCAGGGAAATAACTCATAGAATTCAGTACATATGTGATCCAAAAACAGAAACAAGAAAGGGCATTTAGGCTGGAAACAGTACAGTAGAATAATGCTTGTCTTCCAATGGCCAACCCAGGTTTAGTTCCCAAAATCTCATATGATCCTCTGAGTTCTACCAGGAATAATACCTGAACAGAGAGACAGAGTAAGCCCTAATGCTGAGTGTGGCCCAAAAGTACCCCCCTAAAATCCTAATATAAACTATCAGTTTCTCCATTCACAACTTACTGCTACTCCCTTCCCTGTCCTCTGTTCCCAGAAGCCTCTAGATTTTTAGATTTGTACTCATGCTCTGCTGTTTCTTTCTTTATTAATTCACTCACTAAATTCTTCATCTATGCAGGTACTTCTTTTATGTAGGTTCAGGATTCTCTAAGCCTCTGCAAGATCTTCTATAGGAGCCAAGTCATATAGAATAGACCTATTCATCTCCTGCATAGAGTGTACAGTGAAGATATGAGTAAGAACCATACAGTTATCTTGAGACATGGTAATTCTCAGAGGAGATGCTAGAAGCACAGGAATGCTGACAGCATGGCAACCTCAGCAAGCTCCTAGTCAGTCTTGGAGTGGGGGGTTCTGCAAATAACTAAGTTCTCTGCTCATGTTGATAACTAAAAGGTAGTTGACCAGGGAAAAGAATTCAAAGTAGAAGTTGGAAAGAAAAACTGAAAAGAGGCTGAGGGTGGGGAGGAAGGGATGCAGGATAAAAGAATTTGGGGGAGAACAGAACTATTAAGCACCTGTGGAGAAAAAGGAAAGTTTTTGAGGGCCTATAACTCTGAGTATAGGGAGTAGAGTTGGAGGATCCAGAAACTAAAAAAAAGGAGTAGAGATGTAGTGAGGTACAGAGTTGATATCCTACAAAGCCAGATCAGGGGGAGATGGTAAAGAACACACTATACCAACAACAGTAGGGAGGTATTGAAGGATTCTTAGATAGGATGGTGACAAAAGACACTATGAAAGTGGTCTCTAGGTGGTTGCCTATGAGAACAAAATCCCAGAAGTCAATGGGGTATAGGTACAGGAAATTACAATGTACCTGATCTGCTCCAGTCACTGCATGTTACTCCCCTTAGATACTTCCGGATTCTTTTAGAGATCCCATTGTGTGACTATCAGGATTCCCTAGGCCCATGCACGATCACCTGAGACTAAACTCACAGACTCTTGCCTGCTATAGGAACTTTGTTATTCACTATTCTACCTTTTTTAAACTTTATTTTTTAAATAAGTATCACTCCTGGCAATGTTTGACCTGTTTATATGAGCCTCATGATTCAAAGTGCAGGCCCAGTTGTTCTTGGGTGACACTAAGGTCACACCAGGCAGTGCCTGAGGATCATGTTATGGCAGCAATTATGCTAGGCATGGTCTCACCCCTTAAACTATGTATTATTTAAGCTATTTCAGCACACTCTCCACAGCTGCATTTCATTATAGCTCACTCTGAGACTAGAACATGGATTGAACATAAATAGTAGGGAGTGACTTTCAAAATCTATGCTTGTGTCTTTCACATTGAGAAAGGAAATCAATGGACATATCAATGGAAATCAATAGTAAGGCAGCCAAGAAGAATCTGAAAGAGGAATTTGCATGCATGCATGTGTGTTTTTGTATGTGCATGGTGCATGTGAGTACATTTATTGAGTGAGAGAAAAAAGGGCAGAAGAAGGTGCAGGCAAGGATATGAAACTTCACTTTAGCTTCAGTCACCTGGGAGTGTGAAATGTGTGAATTGTGGGTTGATCATTTAAGCAGGAGTGCTAATCTTGGGTACTATTAAGGATTAATAGCCCTTCCCAGCCCCTCAATGAGACATGAGACTATGCCACCCTGAACTGAAAGTAGCAGATCAAGGTTGAGTTAAGAAGACACATCAAGGTAGAGACCTTGGTCATAACATTTGCAGCACTGGGGGAAAGTGTGTGACTAATCAAGTGGTTTAGGTGGGTACCAGTGGCTTCTAAGAAAGTATCCATATGCCAAGATCTAGAGTCCATCTTCTTGAGTGGTAGGTGATGACTAACTGGACATGGAGGTCAGAAATAATACAGCGACAGAAGATATTTCTGGATGCATAATGAACAACAAAAAAATTCAGAAATCAAATGTCTGATGAATTTGAAATGTTTTGGACAGTGCTCTCCTGTGCTAAATTACTTAGGTAAAAAGAGGTGATGAGTAGGAACCATTTTTATAGCTCTTTTTCAAGAGTAGTGGTTATCAAACTTTCTAGACTACAGATAGGTAGTCTAGACAGGCACCTATAACCAAAACGATAGACCCATGCTTCCAATCTTCCCACACCCACAGACAGGCAACAGTTGAAGTGTGTCTCTAGAGCACCTGAAGCAGAGGATTAATGTTTGAATGTTCTGCTCTTACCTGCTGCTCTGAGTCTATCAGACTGCTCTTCAAGCATGATGGCACTTTCATCACCCAGACCATCTGAAAAGATGAGCAGCACCTAGAGGATGAGAAAGGCAGAGAATGGGTGATGTGGAACAAAATTGATCACCATGGAGGGAAGAACCAAGGGTAGAACACCCTGGGGTTGGAGGATGGTGAGGGTCAGAGTTACCTGTCCTTGGGATGGGGATGGATCTTCAAATGTGTCCCATAGTGTCTGTAGGAACTGTCCGTTCAGATGGCTCGGTCCATTCACGGTAGCTGTCAGCAGCAGTTTTTTGAATAGATCTTTCTTGTAGATAAAGAACTTGGTAGGAGACTGTTGGTCACTGTTCACCTTAAAGGCCAGGGACACCTGTGTCCAGGAGCCTCCCCCACAGCTCACTCCACTGATGGATGAGATTTCCTCCAAGATGCCTGGGAGAACTGATTCCAGCTGGGAATGGCCATCAAACAGTCGCTGCCCCATCACGTGAGTGGAAATGTCAAACCCAACCACTACATTCACAGTACAATCTGGAGGTCAAGGGAAAGGAGACAAGATCAGCATAAGGACAGAAGAAAGCAAAGATAGACTGGGAAGCAGCAGGGAGAACAGTCATGGCCAGGACCTGATGGGGCTTCAGGACCAAAGACTGTCGCAAAGGAAAATACTGGCTGCTCCAACAACAGAGAATTTGTGGATTTCCTCTGTTCCCATCCCAACAACCATGGTCTGTGATAAAGTGAGATTCATATAATCCCAACATAGGAAAGATCTGAACTGTCCTGGGGGATGGTGAGATTATCCAGTTTAGACATCACAGACTTAAGTCTACTAAGGCTACATGGGTCGTAGTACCTAAGGCAGATGGACAGAATGGGAGGAAAATGAAGAGTGATCCAGGTCTTATCTGGTCCCTATTCAGGAACTGGGGTCCAGTGTTGTCAGATCATCTGACAGTGAAGCCTTAAACTTACATTTTACATTTTTAAATAAAATATTCAGTCTGTTCAAACTGGTGACTCATTTGACACACTCTCAGCACCAGTCAGGACAAACACAATTCATTTTCAAGGTGCCATTTGGTTTCCTTATCTGTCCACTTGCTCCTTTCCCATGGGAGAAGCTGCCATACAGCAGACAGGGGAAGCCTGACTTTCTGAGTCCAGACCCAGTGTTCTTTCTACCACTGCATTCACTATATACCCCTAGGGAGAAGATAATGACGTGGTGAGCTTAGAAATATCCAGGTCCTTAGTGAAAGAAGAGACTTCTTTCCTAAACAGCACTGGAAATATAAACCTACCAAGTAATTTCTGCATGCTGTATACATTCCACAGCCAGTTTTCATTAGCTGCTGCATCTTGACTGTCTTCACAATGCACAGTCCTAAATGCAGGCCATTAGCACACCCCTTAGGTCCCCCTAGTCTCACTACAGTAAAATGGTGGCTGCCCTAAAAGATGAATGTCTGGTTTTTCATTCACTTTTCATGAATTCCCTGCTCATTCAGAGCACCTTCCTGACCTTTTCAGCCAATCATGCTTGCGGTTATGGAAACTAAATTATACCACAGGACAATGCAGAGCTTTCTTGTAACATGATGTTATTAATGCCATCACTCATAGCAGATAGAACTACACTCACACTGACACATTCAGGCATGCACATGGATGTGCACACATACAGGGATGCACATATGAGTCCCTAACAACAGCATTTTTCAATAGCTAGGCTCCCCAGGATATTTCAAAGGGCAAGAGATAAAAATTCTATTCATGAGTAATGAGAATAGGAGGCATCCAGTAGGGCAGGGTGGTGCGCAGGAAGGAAAAAGGGTGTGAGGGAGCCATGCTAGAAGAAGGTTGAGAAACTCTGTCTTCCACATGGATTAACACATTTAAAATAGCGAAATTGCTAATCATTAAATGCTCCTTTGACTTTCCACTTGAAGTAAGGCATTGTCTTCAGACCCTTGTAATTCAGATGGAAGAAACAAGAAGTGGAGGAACACAAACAAGTGGATGACCACAAGGGAAACTCTGCCTACTTTCTTTGTCTCTGAGGGAGGTTGACTAAGCCCAAGCTTCCCAGAGGACAGGGCAACCCTGGCACAAATACACTTTGGTTTCCTAGAGCTTTGCCTGCACAAACCCTGGGGAAGTGAGATGGCATGATTAAGGAAAACCTGAGCTGGGGAACACTTACTGCTTGGCTGGTCCTGCTGGCAGATTTCCCGGGCAATTCTTTTTTTATTCAGGGCAGAATTTAATTGTTGGAAGTTTTTCAAGGAGATTATATAATCGGGATTGCCTGTTAATGGTAGAAACTGATCCTTGGAATGAATTCCTATGCTTATAACCAGGATGCGGATGTTCTGCTCTTTCAGTTTTTCTACTGCCTTTGACACATCGCGATCTGGAGGCTGGCTTGTGATCACCACTAAGTTCTGAGGGATGCCTGCCTCTCTTCTACCACCATTCTCTTTGCTGAACATAAATATCACTTTGAGAAGAGGTGTCAAGATGTTGAAGTCGGTGCCAAGGTGTGGCAGAGCTTGGATTTCTGCTTTCCATTCTTTTTTTGTCAGAGAGGCATCCAAATTAATCTTTTCCTGGTACAATTTTCCGAAAAGGGCCACCCCAACTCTTGTTTTTTGAGGCTGAATCCCAATCATATCATATAGATCTGACAATAAAACTTTCATTGTAGAAAAATCTTTAGTAGATACTTCTTTTGAACTGTCACAAAGAAAAATCACATCGGTGCTTCTGCAATCTGCAGGAGGAAAAGATTTAACCAAATGAATTTTACAAAAGCCGTTTCATACATTTTTCTTTAAAATACTTAACTGGATTCAATATCCTTTATATTAGGAGCAAAGTGTTATATGGGTACAGAAGAGTGAGTCATGGGCCCTTAAAGTAAAGGAAATAGTGGGCAAGGAAAAGGTAATTGTTTCAGAATTTAATTATTTGTGATATAGTGAAAAGACACTTGAAAGCTAGTCAAGAAAAAAAACTAATGGTTTAGAATGTATTGAGTACATTCACTATAAGGTAATTACACTGATAATTATACAAAGGCTAGAAACCTCTTCAACATGTACCCATATTGACTGGAACACCCAACCAAGTTAAGATAATAGTACTGGAAGACTATAGTTAGCTCTGTTATCACTATTCATGCAACCACTTTATATTTATGTTGAGAATTATCATATGATATACTCTTGCCACAAAACAACAGTTAATATTGATGACTTGATGAGAAACAATTTTATGTTATAGTATAGAATGGAATTAAGACTGACTTATCTTAGAGTACACAATTATTATGTATCAAACTGGTATCAGGGCCTCTGCTCTCTTCCACTGTTAATTAAAATTTTTCTCTACTGCAAAGTTTTATATTTTTAATAATATAACTCAAATATTAAAATTTGAGAGGATGAGAGCAAAGAATAAAGAGGACATAGAGTCATTTCCTAGAATTAATATAAAGCTATCTCAATAAAGAAACAATCTTCACTTAGTTCCAACCCCAAGTCCATCTCAGAATCTATCTCCAAGAGACAGCCATAGGCTCTTGGCTTTTAACAACATACCACAGACCTAGGAGACCAGATTAGGTACACTAACACTAGATTGTGAACTATATTTATTATTCAGATAAATTAGAGCACTGCTTATCAGATATAATTTTATTCAACACAGCACATACTGAATCAACAATAGGAATGGGGAGAATTATTTTTTTGGCATTGGGCAGTTTACAGGGATGGAGAATATGTTTTAGAAAACTGGATACCTAAGAAGCAAAGAAAGGAAGAGTGAAGAAGGAAAGAAAGTTTACTGAGTCCTTTGCCTAGCTGAGAGGACTGGACTAAGACATAGGAAGGATTCTGGTTTTCTAAAATGGTCCAGTTTCTCTCCCTAGAGGCTTTGTTAATCTCTCTTAGTTTAATATTCATTGGCAAGTTACTTTTGCCACTTCACTTTGATATGAAGCCTTATATGTCACAATTTCATGGGATCACCTTAGGGTCCTCACTTCTATACTCCTAGCAACATTATTTTCTTTCATTAAAATCCTTCTTTATTTTCCACTTTTCTTTAGTTGTCCTTATCTAGCAAAGTACATTAAGACCATTTGGGCTTCTACAAATCCAGAATGTCTAGAAATTTTTGAATTAGAATTTTTCAAAGAAAACAGCCCACTTAAACCACGAGTTTTACCATTTGCATTCATCCTAAAACTGGTGTCTGAGCCTCAGAAAAAGTAGCATAAGTAGCTGTGATATGGATAACTTGAATATGATCCTAAGAAGAGCTCTCTGCCAAGATTTAGGCAGCATGCAAGATAGCAAGGAATGTTCATCAAACTTCCTAGGAGACTTCAATGCATGTGTTAGTGAGAAGAAGCCTTTATCAGTGGCCTGCGGGCCACATATTGTATTCGTTCCCATTTTGTTTCTTCACATCAAAATAAGATGTATGCAGTGTTCATAGGAATCTGTTCGTAATTTTTGTTTTTACTATAGTCTGGCCCTCCAATGGTCTGAGGGACAGTGAACTGGCCCCTGTTTAAAAAGTTTGAGGACCCTTGCTTTAGATCATGTTCAATCACTCATTATATTTTATATAAAACAGGATAAAACAGTCTCCTGTATAATATTCAGCTCATGACACCCAGTTAATAGGAATCAAGATTTAGAAATTTATATTTAATTTAAACTTCATTGTTACCATTCATAGAAATGTAAGATCACAACTCACCTCCTGATGAACTTTGGCACATCTCTTCTTGGAAAAACTGATACATTTTTTCCAGTTCTTTAAAGTCACTTACATGAATAGCTTTTGCTTTATCTCCCGCCATACCCTCGAGTTCATCTGGCTTGGCCTCTCCTACACCCACTGCATAGATGTTGATACCTTTGTTCCTTAGTGTCAGGGCTGTATTATTAAGTTCCATTTTGTCATGGGATTCCCCATCGGTAATGATGATCAATATCTGT
>PVKC010038941.1:0-12746 GCA_004027635.1 Crocidura indochinensis
AAAAAAAAAAAAAAAAAAAAAAAGAAAGAATTGCTGTTAAAACTTAGATTTCAGGGTGGGGAGGAGGGAGATTTGGGACAATGGTGATGGGAATGTTGCACTGGTGATGGGTGGTGTTCTTTACATGACTGAGACCCAAACACAATTATGTATGTAATCAAGGTGTTAAAATAAAATATTAAAAAAAATAAAGGAAATATAAGCTTCAAAAAAAACTTAGATTTCACATTAATAATTTAAAAAGGGTGGAGTGGGAGTAAAAGTGTCTATGATTAAACCAGGCAAGCAGAGGGGTCATTGGGGGAGGAGGGAAGGACTGTCACTGGTTTGAGGTACTTGGTACCTTGAAGACTGTTTCTCTAAGGGTCTTGCATCTCAGCACATACCTGCAGGCAGTAGATACCTATAGGCAGAGCATTTGGACTTCACAATTGACCTCTCTGTGTTTCTCAGCCCTGTCACTATCTCAGCCTCACCACTATAACCAATGTAGGCCTGTCTGCTCTGTCATTTCGTAGGCTTCTACCTCCCTTCTAGCTCCAAGTTTAAAATTACATATTGAACTGTAGTACTGAGTGGCTTTTTAACTTCTCAGTGCATTTCCTCGAGGATATGCTACATAATTTGAGGAATTCAAAGCCAGTTGAAAATGCAGAGCTCTTTATTGAAAAATGAAGTATTTGAGGATAGTCCAAGCGAAGCATTAAATAAGCCCGAAGCACTTTGGGACTGTGCAGCCTACTTGTCCACAAAGCAGGTTCTGCTTCCCATTAACTTCACCTCCTGAGCAGTGGATAAGCCATTCTGAGATGAAAAAACGTAAGAGTATCTCTACTTCTTCTGGCTTTTTTGTAGAGCTCATCTAGTGCTTACCTCCACTCAGCACTGTCTACATTCTAATGGTTAAGGATACCATTGCTCTTTGAAACATGTGCCATAGTGGAGGAAAGCACTTCTTTTTCTTATTACCCTTTGATATTCTGCACCCTGGGTCTGTACACAATAGACAAAAGACAGTAGGAAAGAAACAGACTAATAAGCATTAGCTCTTGTGCTATGCTTAGTCAACTATTAACTTCAAGGAGTGGCTAGAACTTGAAGCTGTATAGCACTTTAGCAAAATGACAATATATTTGTAGAGAAGCAATAAGACGTGGATGATAAGAACTACTTAGTCACTCTTTGTTCTAAAAAAAATCCTCCTATCACCTGCAGGTTCATATAGGGCTAAAGGTTCTCTTCAATGACCAACTCCTGACTTTCTCAGTGGCAAGGGAAGGGGGAGGGACATCTTTATAAATTTATGTCCTGCTTTTAGGTATGTATACAGAAGGCAGCCATCTTTTCATGGGTTTGTTTCTTTTCCATTGTCAAAGAATCCTTATGGTGGACATAGAGGTGGTATTTTATGACATATTCTGCTAGCCTGGCTGGTAGGCTCTGGGGCCATGAAACCCCTGGTCTATTCAGCAAAGGCTGACCTTCCTTCAAGTGGATGCAGCTCTTTGCAGTTGGTAAGTGACAGACTGCTCATATATTTTTTGAGCATGCGTGGTAGGGCCTGTGCATACACATGAAAAATCTGAATAGATTGCAATCTAGTAGCAATAGGTTACTGCCTGCCCTACCATGCTATAGTAAGATCACTGGGCTAGAATTCTAGTTCCTTGTTTCCTAGGAGTCCCACAGATAATCCAGTGTCTTGATTTGGAGTTTACAATCTGGTTTACAATCTGAGCTGTTGTCTTTTCCCCTCCCCTTTTCAGGTGGTCATCAGAAGTAATGCGAGTAAAATTGGGCCAGAAAGAGTACATGGATTGAGGCATTTGCCTTGGATTCTGTATGCAGTGGTCAATGCCCAAGGGGTTCCCTGAGCACTGCTATGTTTCATTCCTCATAGAGCCAGGAAGATTTCCTGGGCACTACTGGAATAGCTGACTTCACACCCCTATCATGTGTTGCTGGAATCTAAAATCCACCTATTCAGTGGCTACACTGAATGAGTTTCTTAGAAATAGCCAAACTGAACTTTCCTTCTGCCTTTTTAAGTAAGGTAGATTTGAGTTGTCTCTCCTAAGATGACATGAGTTTGAACAGAAAAGTTATGACTAAAATGTAAAAAAGAATCAGAGCTGGAGAGATAGATGGGGCAGGCTGCTTCCCTTGCACATGGTCAACCTTGGTTCCATCCCCAGCGCCACATAAGGTCCCAAAATCCCTGGACAAAGAACACTGATTACTCTTTTGTATAGCCCAAAACCTAAAAAATTTTAAGAGTAAAAGAGAATAATTAGTTTTTTCATAGTCTTATCATTTCTGGATAGCTTTGCTTTATATTGGAAATTAAAGGTAAGAATTGAGGTAAGAGAGGAAAAGAACAAGTGACACAGATTTCTAAAAATAATGTGTGTGTGGACCAACAAGATGAGTATGGGAAAAGGAGTTTGGGCAGGACAGTGAGCAAGAAGTTCAAGGGAGCAAATTCAGGGCATCACAACTGAAAATTGCATGCTACACTACTAGAGCATGCCTCAAGCCTCTGAAGCTGTGTTCTTGAGATTTTAACAGGACTGTGACATTAAAAATGGAAAGGACATGAGATTCTCTCCTTTCCCACACCCACCAAAAATAAATAATGCACATACTTAGAAAGAGTTCTGAGAGAAGGAGTTCTGTTCATTGGCCTTTGAATATCTTGCATGCATTCCTCACATGAAATCGTATCAGAGTAGCCCTAAAGTCATGCTGACTGGCTCTGAGTCCATCCAGCTGGTCTACAGACTGCTGGTCTTGCAGTTGTGCCAAGAGTGGACTGTGACTGCTACAAGGACCATGAGGAGGAACTTTGGTTTGAGTTTGAGACTGGACCAAACTGTGCTAAAAGAGGCTATTCCCAGCTCAATGCTTGGGGGGTCACTTTTGGCTGTACACAGGGAACTATGTGGTGTTAGGAATTTGAACCTATGCCTTCTGCATGTAAATGTACTTCAATCCTTTCTCTCTGGCACCTTTGGGCATGGAGTTAATTTTTTGGTCTATACCCAGTGGTACTCAGGGCTTACTCCTATCTCTGTACTCAGGAATCACTCCTGGTGGACTCTGGGAACCATGTGGGATTCTGGGTATCAAACCCATTTTAGTTGTGTGCAAATCAAGTGCCCTACATATTGTATCATTGCTCCAGCCCCTGGGAATGAACTTTAAAACTCTGAAATCAGGTACTTGACCTCCTGGAAAACTTTGCCCTCTTTTGAACATCTCTCTTTCTCTCTCTCTCCTTTGTCTCTCTCTATCTCACTTCAATAAAAAAAAGAACTGAAATAATTCAGAACAGATTAAACTTCATGAATTTTTCCGAACTCTTCAATAATCTCTTTATTTTGTTTGTATGCTTGTTTTTGAAGTGATAGCATGCATTTGTGTGACATATGTATGCATGTATGTATGTTGAAGGTAGGTCTGGAAGTTAAAAGACCAATACTCATGTAGGAAAAAAATGTGTAAAACTTTGAGCCTCACGTTTGTTTTTATATGTTTACCAGTTCTGATGGCAAAAATCTAGTCCAGCTTTGAAGCAGATTTCAGACTACTGTTGTACCTCTGAATTCAGGAATACTTTATATGAATTTTATATTTTTTTTTGTTGTGTGGTTCTTCACCTTCACCTTTTCTCAAGACATATCTAGACATGTAAGACATGTAGGAACATGCCTCACCATTACAAATGTAAGGCTCTGCTATAGCACAGCAAGTAGGGTGTTTCCTTTGCTCATGCCTGATCTGGATTTTATATCCAGCATCCCATATGGTCATCTGAGCCTGCCAGGAGTAAGCGCAGAGCCAGGAGTAACCGTGAGTGTCACTGGGCTGGCACAAAAACATCAACAAAAATTTAAGGCTGAACTCAAGACGTAGTTCAGTGGTTGGGTATTTGCCTTGTATGTGGATGACCTGGGTACATATCCTGGCACCAAGTATAGTTTTCTGAACACAACCAGGAGTGATCCCTAAGCTCAGAGCCTGAAGTAAGTCCTGAATACTGCAATATATGGTCCCTTCACCTCCCAAAAAGACTGACAATATATACTTTTTTTTTTTTTTTTTGGTTTTTGGGCCACACCCGGCAGCACTCAGGGGTTACTCCTGGCTCCATGCTCAGAAGTTGCTCCTGGCAGGCACGGGGGACCATATGGAGCACCGGGATTCGAACCAATGACCTTTTGCATGAAAGGCAAACGCCTTACCTCCATGCTATCTCCCGGGCCCCAATATATACTTTTTTTTATTTGAAAACCTCCTTTTACTCTTCTAGATGTTTTGTTTAAAAAAAATCAGATTTCTAGATCAGTGTGAGATAACATGTGCTTATTTTGTGAGTTAGGATCTAAGCATGACATGACGAATGAGGCCTGAAATGGTGATCTGAAATGGTTTGTATCATATTCACATTCAAGGCATCAGAATGCAAGAAGAGGAAGGAAAACAATACCTCTAATAGTAGCCAGAATATCAGTTAAAGCAATGTTTCTCTTCAAGTACCATCTAGCTCCATGTGGGTGCCTCCAGAATCATCCAGGAGGGCCATAGGTAAAATAGAATATAAATGATGGATCACAGCATGACACGGTTCAACCAGAAGGCCAAAAAGAGCCACAAAAAGAAAACAAAGTTAGAAGAGAACCATGGTTGAAACAAGACTGAGAAATACTGGCTAGAGGATGACTGGTCCCTGGCCAAAAGTCCTGGAGTTGAACATCTTTGAGGAAAGGGAGATGAAAATGAGGCATGGCAAGTTGTCTCTATCCAGTTTACCTTTGAGATCATTGTCTATTTGTCATATTCTGAACCCAGAGCACCAAATGTACTTATTAAGAGGCTAGACCCATCATCTGATATTAATTGCAAATGGCTCCCATGATTACAGATTTGTTTTGACTGTTTGCCAGCAGCTGTCTGTGGTACTTACGAGAAATACAAGGGTTGTATTTGCACTTAACCAGAAAATATTAACACAGGACCAGTAAATGATCCCTGCACTGGACCCTAGAGTAGGAGACTAATGTCACATATTTACTCTCTTTAGCAGTAATTCATAGAAAGATTCCTATTAAGTCTGATTTTATCACAGGCAACCCTGAGAAAGCTGTGCTCCCGACCCCACCCCCAGTGATTCACCCCACTTGCCTCCAAGCAAGGATTTAAATGTGGGTGGGGTAGAATGAGGTGAAGGCTTTACATGTAATGAAAATATCTCTGAATAGTGAAAAAGGACAATCGGACTGATTTTTGGTTGTTTCTAGTTTTGGATTTGGGGGAGGAGGGTTGTTTGTTTATTTGTTTGTGATAGGATATCCAGCAATGTTCAGGGCTTACTCCTGACTCTGCATTCAGGAATCATTCCAGGTGGTGCTCTGGGGACCATATGTGGCACTGGGGAATGAACTCAGCTTGGCCACATGCAAGGCAAGCACCCTACTCTACTATCTCTTCAGCCCTTCTCCCCTCCCTGTTGGCTTGGATGACCAACTGAAAAGAACTTTTAGAACTCTTGGGAGAAATTGAAGGCAATATGTGATCATATTCAGAGGGTAAGGTGAGGAAATGAATTGGTTAGAGTTCATTTTCTCCCTGTTCTGAACTCATTTATATGACTGAATTAGCAGTTTTATCAGACTGTATATATGATGTGTTTTGCTTTGCCATTGGAAGTAACCATCTCTTTGGTTAGTCTATGAGATCTTGAAAATCAAATGTGAATATGAAACTTTTATGCTCTTGAAAGCCTCAGGCACACGCCTGATTCAAAGAGACATTAGATAATATGTTGATTGCTGAATTGAAACATGCATAGTGATCTGTTAGCTTTTCCTGTTTAACTAAATAAGAAATTTATTTTGCTGTTTTATATCCAAACAGTTTACCCATAACATAAACATTACTCTCCTCAATTTATCCTTTGGTTGCTGAGGTGGAAGGTGATTGAATGGATTGTACGTTTTTCTAGGTTGTTCTAAATGCATCCCAGATTAGAACAACAGAAATGGCAATGGGAAGGGTTTTTGTTGTTGTTGTTGTTGTTGTTTTGATTTTGGGTCACTCCTGGTAGCACTCAGTACTCCTGGCTCTATGCTCAGAAATTGCTCCTGGCAGGCTTGGGGGACCATATGGAATGCTGTGATTTGAACCATTAACCTTCTGCATGCAAGGCAAACGCCTTACCTCCATGCTATCTCTCCAGCCCCGGGAAGTTTTTTAATTCCTTTATTACTATGTATCATTCTGACAGGAGAAGCAAAGGATAATTTTTTTTTTTGGTTTTTGGGTCACACCCGGCAGTGCTCAGGGGTTACTCCTGGCTCCATGTTCAGAAATTGCTCCTAGCAGGCACGGGGGACCATATGGGGCACCGGGATTCGAACCGATGACCTTTTGCATGAAAGGCAAACGCCTTACCTCCATGCTATCTCCTGGGCCCCAGCAAAGGATAATTTTTAAGCCTAGAAAGTTTTTTTTAAGTGTTGCTGATAAATGATTGCTGGAGAAATTTTAAATGAGAGCAAAGGAAGGGCCCCAGTCTAGGTCTCCTGATCTTCTTTCCCTTGTTCAGCCCACTTGTGGGTGGTGCTATAGACTTTTGATTCAGGTTCCAGCTCCTCCCTTGCTTGTCTGTACCGGTGGGTGAGTCATGGCCACTTCACGGACCTTTCTTTTTCCAATTGTAAAAGAGGGATGCATTGCCACCAGATGATGTCTTAAAGTGCCTCTTGTTTCTGGAATGGAAGATCCTTTGAAACTCAAGGCAACATTGCAAATACTGGGCTCTTGGCACAACTAACTAGTCCTCCCCCCTTTCCTCAACCTTCTTTCCTGCTGAGGTAAGTGATGGGGAGTGGGTTCCTTTTTATTCTTTTCTTCTTCAGCAGTTAGTGCCTTTTATGTATGTCTGGCCTTGTAAATGTGATGAATAAATGCTATAATTAAAGCTTTTTTTGACAGCTCTGTAATTTAATTGTAATTCATTCTGAGCATCTTTTTAAGACAATGATGTGTATTGATGATGCAGCTGCTCCAATCTCAGGAATTTTTGGAATCATAGTTACAGCAACTAAGAAGCCATCCAAGCTATTCAGTCCCAAATATATGGATATACTGTGTATGTGGGTGTTGTGTGTGCACATAACAATGTCTATGACAATTTTCTGGTTTTGCCATAGTGAAAGTACAATATTTAAAGAGAAGCATCACTTAAATTTGGCCTTTGCATGAGTATGTTAATGACTCAGAAGTGGAAAAATTCTTGCATTTGGTATTTTCTATACTAAGCTAGGGCATATACCTTCGATTTGTAATTCATCTATTACTGAAGTTGAGTTTTGTTTGCATTGGCTGCTGATTATGAGAGGCGCGTTGTTGATGAAGTTCATTCATTTCCTAGGCTACCATGACAGAATACCACAGCCAGATTTAGTTAAACAACAGAAACAGTATCTCACGGTTATGGAGGCCTGAATTCTAAAATCAAGGCATTTGACAGGGTTGATTCCTTCCAAGGACAGTGAGGAAAAATTTGTTTCTTCTTGCCCGATGTCTGAGAGCTTCAGGTGTTCCTTGGCTTGAACTTGGTCTTCTCCCATGTCCTCATATTGCCTTCCCTCTATGCATGACTCTAATCAAATTTCCTCTTCTTTTAAAGACATCAGTCACTTTGGATTAGGGCCCACCTTCATGACCTCATTTTAATTTGATTACCTCTATAGAGGTCCTGTCTCCAAATAACATCACACTGTGAGGCACTGAGGTGGTCATGGGGATTAGTACTCCAATATAGTTTTTCTGAGGGGACACAGTTAGTAATTGCCTCTTTTCAGTGACTGAAGATTATTTGTACTCTATGTCTTGTGATGGCCGTTGGAAGTCTCTCACAAGAATTATTTATTTTGTAATACTAGTCTTCCTTTCATTGATTTTGGGGTGGCTATAATGCATAGAAGTTCAATCTTCTATTTTTTTTCTTATAATTTAGCTAAGTAGTTGTGGTTGAGTCTGGTCTCTCTTGACCTTCACTGCCTTGAATAATATTCATGAAGGACAAAGTGTTAGGAAAGAATTGTTAATAGTAGGTGACTTAAAAACTTTCTTGTTGCTGGAAGACTTGAAGACGAATGTATCATATGAATGAGTTTCCTGAATCCTCTCTTCTCTTCCCCTCTACCCTCCACCTCTACTTTATTTCCTGTTGCAAGAGTTTGAATACAAACCAGAAAAATATTCCTGCTATCAGAGAATTCTTTTATCTGAGAATTTTAGTGAGCCCAGACCTCAGTTTCTTATAAAACAGAAATTTGGAAGGTTAAGGAAATAAATTGGAAGAAGCAAATTGGTGTGATAGCAGTCAAAATGAATGGGAAAATAAACTCTGATTAATATTTTACAGTTAACTGAAGTCATCCTGGACAGGTAAATTCACTTCTCTGTTTATTAATTATACAGTGTGAGTGTTGAACCATGAAGGGATCTCTCAGATACCTTCCAGCTTAAAGTCCTGTGGTTCCAGGGCTACAACTACTAGGAGAAACAGATTATAACTTGAGTCAACATTCATTGGTTGCATTTTGTAAATGTATTTAAACGGTGTTAGGGAATAGAATCAAAATTGTCTCTGAAAACGTAAGTGGTTGTTTGATATACTGAATACAAGGAGGCAAAGTGAGGAAATTATGAGGGGAAATCAATGTACTTATAAGAAATATGAAAAAGAAGTCCCAAATAGTTATGTTTGCGTTATAGAAAAGAAGTAAAAGCACTCAGAAACCTTCTTGTAGGTGTGCTGAACGGGCAATGGTTAGTGATTGCTTTCCTTAGCAATTTCATTGATTGCCAACAAAACTGTATCTTTGTGGTTTTTCAAGTATATGTACTTGCCCACAAACTTACTATTTTAAAAATGCAAGTAAGAAGTTATAAGATTGATGGTTTCTTTTGTTTTCTAGGAGGTTGTCTCAAGGAGAGTAATAGGATTTGTGATATCTAATCATTTTGATCTCCTCCTAAGCAAGTTCTTTGAGTTTCTTTCTGTTCCATAAAAGGTCAGAAGGCATGGTGCAAGTCAGTATATGTCTAGGGAATCAGCATTTATTTTAAAGGCATAGATACCCTTCAGGAGCTCATTGAGTCAGGGGACAGGATCTCTGCAGCTCTTGGAGTGCTGTGTGAACAAGACAGTATGTTGATTTTAAGGACCATCTAGAATGAAGATAGATTCATTTCAATACATTCATTTCAGTGAACTTCAGTTTTATTTTTGTAAGCCTACTTTTGATGGCCATCTGTAACTTCATTTTTAAGATCTTTGGAGAGGAGTTCAGTTGGCTATAAACCATAATAATGTATGATCAGGACAAATAATAGCTATGGGGCACTCTGATATGCTACAGGTTTGAATAGAGAAAGTCAGTCTAGTGGAAATTAGGTCTACTGAAGTAGTGTGGTTTCCCAGATGTTCTACTCAAGGGAACAGCAGGAGGCTTTCTAAAGACCATCTAGGTGGTATTGAAGGATGAGTCAACGATAAAAAGCTTATTAGATGGAGAAGTGAAAGGAATTTCTATGTCTTGGATTTTCAAGATCCCATTCAATTCCTAACATGGTTCAGCATTCATTATCATTCATAACCTATCTTAATTCATTTTTTCCGAAAGAATTGCCCCTTCATTTCTTACTACAAATCCTAAAATCCAACACTTTTTAGTTTATTGTTTGTTTTGGGGCCACACTTGGTGGTGCTCAGGGCTTACTTCTGACTTCACCCAGAGATCACTCCTGGTGGGCTCAGGGAACCATATGAGATGTTGGGATTGAACCTGGGTGAACCATATGCAAGGCATGTGCTTTACCCACTGTACTATTTGCTTCTGACCAAACCATAATATTCTGGATCACTGACTGAACTAAGAACCCTGAAGCACTTCTTTCTTCTTGATCCATGGTTATCTTTTGAATCTAAAAAAATCCATTACCAATTAAAAATTATGTTAAAGAAAAAAATGTGAAAGAAGTATAAAAAGAGAAAGATCAAGAGAGAGGGAAGGAGAATGGGAAAGAGAAAAAGAGGGAGAAAGGAAGAGAAGGAAGGAATAAACAAGAATAAAAAAGAAAGACAACAGCAATGATTGCATTCAAAGTGCCAGTCAAAATTTCTGAAGAAGGAAACAGCAACTAAGGGATAGTAAGCACTGAACAAGGTGATATGGCTTTGGTTATCTTTGAATCCAGACATTCCTCTCTCCATATTTTTTTTCTTTTTTGATTTCTTCTTTTCCTTAACAGTATGCATATCTTCTAAAGTCTCCCATGGTCTGAATTTTGCTGAATTGCATCCTCTTATGTAACATACTTATTCTTCTTTCCTCTACTTTCTGTACCTTGGCAGTTGGATTCAAACATTGTAAGATTTAGATTAGTTGTTTCTTTTTCAATCAGAATGGCATCACAGATGGAGTATTTTTAAGTCAAAATTTCAGGTTGTCTTATTTCTGTGTGGCTTTCAGAACTTTTATGATTTAATTTTTAGCATTTTAATTTTTGCTCTTCTTAGAGTTTATTCTGGTACCCAGTATGAACATAGCACCCAATTAATCTTTTTTCCAATTGGTTCTTCAGCTATTCCACCAACATTTACTGAGTTGTCCTCTTAAATGTTGGTTTAAGATGCCATTTTTTAGGACTAGTAAGGTAGTTCAAAGGACTTCAAAGGGCTTTACGTGAGTAAGACCTAGGTTTGTTCCCTGTCACTTTATGGTTCATCCAGCAGTTGGGCACTGCTGGATGAGGGAGATTAAGTTTTTGTCATATACTGTATTAAATCCCCAAATGTATTTGGCTCTATCTTCTACTTAAGCAGGCTTAATCCTGCTTTAGTACCAGGGATCACTCCTGGTGATGCTAAGGGATCAACCACAATCAGTGCATGCAAAGCAAGAACCTTGCTTGTACTATCTGTAGTTCCTATAGTACTATCAGACATACATGACTTCTAAGTTAATTAATTCAAGGAACTTGTTTTCATGATGCTAGGCTTTCCAATCTAAAACAATGGTATCTCTCTTTTTTTGTTGTTGATTTTGGGGCCATATCCATCGTGCTCAGGGATTACTCCCAGTTCTGCACTCAGAAATCACTCCTGGCAGGCTCTGGGAACCATATGGGGTGCCGGGAATCGAACCCGGACTGGCCGCGTGCAAGGTAAGCACTTTACTGCTGTGTTATCGCTCTGGCCTCTCTTTGTTTGGGCGTGTCTGTTCTTTAGAGATATATGAGCATTTTCTTTATACATTTCCTTCACATCTAATTAAATTCAGTAATAAATATTTAACTGTTTTGACTTATAATAGAGGTTTTTTTTTTGTTTGTTTTTGTTTTTGTTTTTTGGGCCAAACCCAGTGATGCTCAGGGGTTACTCCTGGCTATGCGCTCAGAAGTCGCTCCTGGCTTGGGGGACCATATGGGAACCCAGGGGATCGAACCGTGGTCCGTCCTAGGCTAGCGCAGGCAAAGCAGGCACCTTACCTCCAGCGCCACCGCCCAACCCCAATAGAGGTCTTTTTGAGGTGTTTCTGGCTTTCTGCTGGAAGGGGGTCACTCCCAGTATTGCTCAAGATCAAAGCAGTTGCTTTAACCCCTATATTTTCTCTCTGGTCCTATACCTTCTTTTGTTGGTGAAAACTTTTGGCTCATACTCCAGATATTTTTTGCCAGATTAATCTTTTTTTTTTTTTTTTTTTTTTTGGTTTTTGGGTCACGCCTGGCAGTGCTCAGGGGTTACTCCTGGCTCCATGCTCAGAAATTGCTCCTGGCAGGCACGGGGGACCATATGGGGCACCGGGATTCGAACAGATGACCTTTTGCATGAAAGGCAAACGCCTTACCTCCATGCTATCTCCTGGGCCCCTGCCAGATTAATCTTAACAGATTCCATTTTTTTTTTTGTGGTTTCAGTAGATTTTCTTGGGAATTTTTTCATCATGTCCTGATAAGTTTTGGTGTCTAATTTAGTCTAGCCTTTTGTTAATCTTGTTTCTTTCTATTGTGTTAATAGCTATGCGTTGCATTTGCTTAATCCTAGCTCCATTTTTTTTTAATTTTAGTTGATAGTACTTTTTCACTACCTATTACTTTTGGCATAAATCTAGCTTTTCCAGAAGTACCTGGCAGTAAGTAGCATACCTGCTCTTTTATCCTGGATTTGGAATCAAGTATAAACACTTAGTATCAGATCTACAAGGGTTGGGTGTCAGGATAAAAACCTTAGCCAGTCCCTACTCTAACCTTAAGTGTGTCACACTCCCTCATTCTTGGAAGGTACTACGTAATGAGTTCTTTATTTGTGATCTTTTTGAAACTTTGCAATTAAAAAATAAAATAAAATAAAGACATCTTGCTTGAATAATTTCCACATATCTTTCTCTTTTGTATTTTTGTCTTTTTTCTCACTTTTATTTTCCTCTAAACTCCCCCCAATTCTTTTCTTGCTATTTTTCATTTACTTTCTCTATCTTGAAAAGAATCGTCCCCCACCCCAACCCTGAGGTTCCCTCCCACCCTGGTATGTTTTTTATCACAGTTGAGTTTGAATCTTGTTTTGGTTAAATTTTTTAGTTATGTATTTAAGTTTTTAGTCTCACCTAGCAAGGCTAAGTGTTATTCCTGGTTCTGTGCTTAGGAGTGATCATTGCAAAAAAAAAAAAAAA
>PVKC010038942.1:0-12666 GCA_004027635.1 Crocidura indochinensis
GGTGGTCTTTTGAAGCCAAATGACCCAGAAGACTATTTACTTAGAAATTTACCTCACTCATCTTGAATTTCCTGAAGGTTCTAGGGGACCATCTTGAAGATGATCCAGCAATGAACTTCAGAACTCATAGCAGCAGCCTCTATTCCCCAGGGATCGAGACATATTCTACCATGTCTGGATCCTAGAAGCCCCAAGATTCTAGGGCTATGTTGGGGATATGCTGGAGGTGATCAGGGTATTGTTCCAGAACCTCTTGGAGTCTCAGGTACAGCTTATGGATCAGTCATGAATATTCAGTGTTTCTGAATATCAGCAGTATTAACTTCTGAACAACAACCTATAGAGCTTTGGACTCTTTGAGGAGAAATTTAAAATTTTCTAGGGCAGCATTTGTGATTGAAAATTTGCTTGAGGAGAGAGAATGAGAGGAGAGGAAAAAGAGCTATGGAGGGCAGTTGATCCCACCCCCCATATAATGTAAAGACGAGAGAGCTAATGTCTCCCTCAAGCAAGATCAAAAAGTGTGTATAATGTTAGATTCTACCCAAAACTAAATTAATATATATGCAACATGCATAATCAAGTATGTTCTTTTGATATTTAATTTGAAGCACCATGATTTACAGTACTATTCATGAGAAGGTTCCATGTATATACAATGTTCCAATACCACATCCCCCACCAGAGGGTCCAATTCCTTCCACCATTTCTCAGAATCCCCTCGTGACCATCCCCAACCCGTCCTTAGTCATCTTAGTTTCATAGATCAGTTTTCAGGTTCTATTGTTTCTGGCAACTTATTATTTCCCTACTATATGTCTTCCTTTTTGTTGTTGTTGTTGTTGTTGTTGTTGTTGTTGTTTTGGGGCCACATCCAGTGACACTGAGGGGTTACTCCTGGCTATGTGCTCAGTAATTGCTCTTGACTTGGGGGACCATATAGGACGTCGGGGGATCGAACCGCAGTCCATCATGGGTCAGCTGCATGCAAGACAAATGCCCTACCGCTGTGCCATTGCTATGGTCCCACTATATGTCTTTCTATCTCACATCTGAGATATTATTGTGTATCTATTCCTCTCCTTCTCACTGACTTCCTCAGCAGGATATCCTCTGCTTCTAATACTGTAACTTCAAATGGCATGATTTTGTTTTTTCCTTATAGTTGACTAGTATTGCCTGTGTCCACAGTTTCTATATCGACTCATTTGTTCTTGGGCACGTGGATTGTTTTCCAGATCTTGGTTATTGTGAATAATGCTGCCATGAACATGATCTGTTGCATTTCTAGGGTAAAATAAGCTTGAGAAAAGAAAATGTTAAGTCTTAGAGAGTTGTGAATACAAGGTGTTATTTATTAATCCTGTAACTTTACATCATCTGTTTACAAGACGATCTGCAGATAAGATTCAAACCATTCAAACCCCTGCTACTCAGAAGATGGCTGTGCTTCCCAAGTGCTTTCTCCTCATTCCAGGTGAGGTATTACCAGCCTTGGGATCCAGGCCTATATTTCTCAGCTGTAATCTCCATATTGAGAACCCAGCTTTCTGGAACATTCTAAGAGAGAGCTCCAGTTCTCTTGGATTGGCTTGCACCTTTTTGCTGCTATTGAGACCCTGGACTCCCATCTTACTCTTGAGCTCTGTATCCACTGAGTAGTCCAGGATTTGAGATAATTCAGTATCCTTAGTCTCTGCCACTGTCTTTTCTGCCAAGACTACTTCTAGTCTTCGTGTCTATTTCTGGGTCCAGCCCAGGGCACCTGCTGCAATGTCCCATTTCTAATGTCATTTGGTCCCTGGTCACATCACAACCATTCCCTGGCACTGCTGAGGTTAAGAATACAACATCCTGGGGCCCGGGAGATAGCATGGAGGTAAGGCGTTTGCCTTTCATGCAAAAAGGTCATTGGTTTGAATCCCGGTGCCCCATATGGTCCCCCGTGCCTGCCAGGAACAATTTCTGAGCATGGAGCCAGGAGTAATCCCTGAACACTGCCGGGTGTGACCCAAAAACCAAAAAAAAAAAAAAAAAAAAGAATACAACATCCGTGACTTTAAGAGCCAGACACACTATTCTTCAGCCCTGACTCTTTCCACAGGACTAGCTGCCTGCTTATGAACCTCTTCGAAGGTTCCATCCAGAGTATTCTCTGGTTAGACTGAATCAACTTGGAAATCTGAGTTCTAGAGAATTGAGTGAGATTCAGTCTTTCCAAGGGCTGAAGAAGTAATACTTCCCTTGCACGTGGCTGACCCTGGCCTCACCTATGACTCCCTCAAGTACCACCAAGGATGACTCCTGAACACAGAGCAAGGAATAATCTCTGAGCACTGTGGGTGTGTCCCCAACCTCTACCCATCCAAACGCTCATCTTTCCATCAGCACAAAAAGATACTACACTCTCCTCCACAAAATGAAATTGCTCCTTAGACTCTCATATTTCTTCATCTTTTTTTTTGGTTTTTTTTGGGGGGTCACACCCGGCAGTGCTCAGGGTTACTCCTGGCTCCATGCTCAGAAATTGCTCCTGGCAGGCACAGGGGACCATATGGGGCACCAGGATTTGAACCGATGACCTTTTGCATGAAAGGCAAATGCCTTACCTCCATGCTATCTTCCAGGTCCCATATTTCTTCATCTTAATAGATGATTGAATGCCTTCGTAGCCACACCCCCACATATAGCACCCACCACCCCCTCCTAAACTCCTGGCTCATTGGCATCATAGGGATTTTTCCTGTTCTTGGGAACTTCAAGGCCAAAGGTTATATTCATCCATATGAATGTGAATGCTCAGTTTTCCCTAGTCTCCACTTTTATATATAAAAAAATTATATTAGCTTAGAGAGGTCACCACAAAAAATCCTTACCAAAAATAGGTTATTAATTCAGAAGATGCCTGATTTTGAGATGTCCTACTTAATTACCCTAAATTTCTGACATTACTTTAGCCAGGGCTAGCAGCTCTCTAGTTAGTCTGTGTTGTATTTCTAGAATCCTAATGATTAGAAGAATGGATTAAAATATTAAGGGCAGATTTTTCCTGCAGAGAGAAAATAACATCCAAGACACATAGTCTCACCACCACCAGGTATCAAGCATAATTTTTTTGTCCTCCATGGATTAGCACCACCCATAAATGGAACCCAAGAGCATTGTCTTCCTCTGATGGTCCTGGAGGGAAGCAGATAGGCAAAGGGGGCTGGTCAGAGAGGACTGACTTTGTGAAAGCACCCATATGTTGCTCATGATATAAAGAAGAAACATTGCTAGGGGGGAAAACCGCTTTTTTATACAACCTATTTACTGATACATCTACCTGAACCCTCAGCTATCAGCTCTCTCTGGTCTAGACACTCTTTTCAATGCCCCTTCAGTCCCTGGAATTATGACCTGATCCCAATGCCAGGGGTGTCCAACTACATCACTCTTTTCCCCATTGATGGACTTAAAATGTTGACCTGGACTAGTATTCAGAAGTCATCTCTGGCTATTTTACTTAAATGGTAAATTTCCTTCCCAAGTTTTTCACCTCAGAGTACTAAGAGGAAGCAGATTTCCAACTGTCTATAAAAAGAGAATTGGTTGTCTACCTCACTCATTCTCCAGAGTAAACTAATGTATCTTTGCCATATAGATTGGCAATAGCAGTGGTGACTCCTTTCAGAGAAGCAGTGAGGTCTTCTCACTATTTTCATTTAAGATTTCTTGAGATTTGTGCTGCAACACAAAATCCCTTTTCACCACACCAAATTTATTGGCTGTCTAAGTATTGACTACGTATGCTATATGGGCATAGCTGGTCGTGAGAGCAGCAGGAACTGCCAATGAGTCTCTGACCCAATTCTTGGCCACTGAAACCATCTCTACAAAGATGTTATTTGGGACATGGTAATGATTGGTAGATGATGTGTTATATTTTTAAATAGCTCCAGGTCTTGGAGTCCTTGGGAGAGAGAGGAGGTACTATGGTGATAGGTGTAGTATTGAAATTGTGTACATTGTGGCATGAAATTGAGTCCACTGCTGATATATTCAGGGTCCTCAAATAACTCCCAAATTGAAAGACCAACTCCCAGAGCAACCATTACTATAGCACTTTAAACCACAGAATCTCTATAAAACTTTAAGTATAATTTTAATTTTTGTATTTACTTATTTTGTTTAGGGCCACACCAGTGATATTCAATGGTTACCCCTGGCTCTGAATTCAGGAATCAGTATTTAGTGGACCATATGAGATGCTGGGAATTGAAAAGGGTTGGCTACAAGCAAAACAAGTGTTTTTACTTGTGTTTTTACAAGTGTCTTATCTCTCCAGCCCCAATTAAGTATAATTTTAAAATAATAATAAAATAGACACCACCTTGTGGAAAATCCAGAGCTTTGATTGTTCTTGGAGAGAATTGGTGAGAAAGTTGGGGAAAGGTTAGAAGTTGGAGCAAAACCGATGACTGTGTGAGAAATTTTCCATCATGTACCTGCTTGGTAGGCAATGAAATCTGGAGAGGGAAATGTTTACAAAGGGAAAAGTGACTGCTAGATTCAGAATGTCTTTGGGATGTGGCTGTTTATAAAAGCAAGGCAACAAAAAGTTCTTTGTTGCTCTGTTTCGTATAAAATGTTAATAACATATACTTTATTCTTCCCCCTGTAAAACTCTATCAGCCTCTGCTTTAGTACCAAGAACTCTGAATCCTAGAACTGACCCAGTCACCACCCATCATGTGACATAAAAGACAGATTCATTAATCCAATCAATCAAGTATCTTTTATGTCCAGACACTTGTCTGGACACCAAGAATATTTTATAAAGTAGAGTGGATGCCAACCCAACTATTAAGAGTTTTCATCAAATATGAATCAAGTTGAGCAAGGTAAAGCCAATGTTGACCTCATCCATTTTCCATGAAGTAATTACATCAAAAGTTTTTTAATTAAATTATAGTTTAAGTACGAAGGTTACAATAGAGTTAATGTCTATAGAATTGATGTAAAAAATTACTGCATAGATCACCGCTACCAAAGTGCCCAAGACCCTCCATCGTTGTTCTAATGTGACCACTGGTCTGCCTATTTAGCTACCCCCTACACACACACACACACACACACACACACACACACACACATTCACTCAATTATCTGTAATCCAAGACTCAAGGCCTGTTATTGTTGAATATTGTCTATTTCCCTGCTTTATATCTCTCTGTACCACAGATGAATGAGATCATTTTGTATTTATCCTTCTTCTTCTCACTTATTCTTAGCATGATTCCTTCCAGTTCTATTCAGATTGCAGCAAAATGTGTGATTTTATCTTTTCTGACAACTGCATAGTATTCCTTTGCCATAACTTTATATTTGGGCTATTTCCATACCAGGACTATTGTACCAAGCACTGATATGTGTATATCTTCTATATATTTTTTTCCTTTTGTGCTTGTGTGTTAGATGCCAGAAAGTGAAAAGGTTTGGTCATATGGAAGTTATATTCTTACTCTTTTGAGGAATCTCCAGACTTTTCTGTAGAGACTGAAGAGTGATGATGGAAGAATTGGAATAGCGAAAGTCAACAAGGGTTTCCAAGCATTTCAAGAAGGCAGAGATCTAAGTTGACCAATCTTCAAGAAGTTATAGTCAACAAAGGTCAGTCATCTTTTTTCCAGATACAAAAAATGGATAATTATTACTGATAGAAGATTTCTTTCCATCTTTCCATCTATTCAGAAAGACTTGAATTCGATTCTTCTGAAATAACCTTAACAAAGGTTAATCAAGGAAGATTTTTCTCTTGTCTCTACACTTTCTCCTTCATATTTACTGATTCTCTACTAGGTTCTTACCTTCTGTAACAAGAGTTCTGATTAAGGCTGAATTTCTTCTTGGAGTAAATGCTTCAAAGACTGATCAGTTTTTATATATTGTGGGTATTGAACAGGTGAAATATTTTAAGTCTGTTGATAAAAAATACCCTTGACCCTCTCTTTCCTTCCTTCTTTCTTTCCTCCTTTGTTTCCTTCCTACTTTCTTTCCTCCGTTGATTCCTTCTTTTTCTTTTTCCTTGCTTCATTCCTTTTTTTCCTTCCTCCCTTCCTTCCTCCTCCTTTCCTTTTTCCATTTTTTCTATTCCCAGCAGTTTTCAAGCTTCAATCCTATTTCCATGCACAGAGATCACTTCAGGTAGTTCTCAGGGACTGTATGTGATCCCAAGGATTGAACCAGTCAGTCATTTGCAAGACCCTGGACCTTAACTGATTCCTCTATCCCTTTCTTAACAATAAAACATTTATTAACATATACTATAAATCACCTAGAGCAGTATGAAGAACTTACAAGTGTGTGTGTTTGTGACTATTATGTTCATGATTATTTCCCATATACCTGTAGTAGGACATGAGGTGGAAGGGATTCATAAGTCCCTGATAATTCTTGAGTGGGGAGATGATTATACAAAGTCCCCAGAAAGAAACACTTTCATGTACAGTAGAATTTAAACACATGAACTTAACCAGGGCAGCTTATTTTGGGTGACAGAAAGGCCTGAGTGGCTCTTAAAGTCACTCAGGGATGCATTAGATTGTAAGTAATAGACAGCACTAATTCAAACCATTGAAACAGAAAAGACACTTGAAACGCTCATATTTCAAATATCCCGAGGGAAGATGGCTTTTTGACTAACTCAGGTACAGTGACATTATCATTCACCTTAATTTGTTTCTCGCATGCAACTGGACCATGATGCTAGCTTTGCTCTCCGTGAAATCATGACCATCCAAAAATGGCAGCTGCCATTCTGAGCAAGACATAAAAAATCATTGCACTGTGAAAAGGGGCCATCTCCTCTATCTTGGCCCTTGGTGTCCCTTAAATAAACCCACCCCCATATTGTAAGTTTCATCTCATTTCATTGGCAAGAACAGCCCCCAAGTCACCCTTATACCTGCTTTCTAGCAAAGGGACTGTGCCTTAAGGGTAGAATCAGTCTTTGATTTTCCACCTTGGAGCTAGGTACATGGCCAGGAGAAATAAAGGAAGACTAGCTTTGGCGGGCCATATTTACCCTCTTTAAGACTGAGGTTTCAGCATGGGGGCATTTTGTAGAGTGGTTGCTTTGCTTTAACAAGTAGAAAATCATTCTGTGATACTTCTGGGATCACACTCAGTGGAAGCATGTTTAGAGTAGCCAAGGAGTGCTTTCTAAATAAATATGAAACAAAGAACTGGCATTCTGGGCTAGGAAAGATAAGAGAACAAACTTGGAAACACAATCTCTGGCAATTTCCTGTTGGACATGCAGTTGTGGCTACTGACCAAGAACTTTCCACAAACAATGGACCATAAGCTAAGATTCCTGCCATCACCACACCCCCCTACCTCCAGCCTCAGGGACTGAAAAAGTCCCTTCCACCCTGAATTTCAAGGATTTTTTTGGACAACACGTCGTGAAGTCTTTCACGAAAACAAATCCTAAACTAATGAAATACTACAAGAAGTTCCATTGGCCTCTCTTTTAAATGACTCACTGGGGTGGGAAGAGGGAAAGTAGATAGGGAGATAGAAGAAGTTGAGATATCTCTGAGATGCAAGGAGCAGATGAGAATTCTACAGCTGGGCTGGTATAGAAAAATCTGCATTTGCTTTTGAAAATACTGGAGAAAGAATGCATCTTCCTCAGAGTATTTGTCCCACAGGAGAGAAGTCATAATATTTATTCTCCTAGAGGATTTATCCAGAGACTGGGAACTTGGTTCTACAATGATAATTGCTCAAATTTTCAATTCAGGTTCTCATTCACGTAACTAATATATCCCCCTAAGCAATGGTTTTTCTACCTTTACATCAACTGCTGGGCACTTTCTTTGAGTGGTCAGGGTTTAGAATATTCATTGAGAGGGTAAGGAGTGAGGAAGCAAGGACATGATATAAAGACTGGGGAGACTTCCAGTAGGAAAAAGTAAGTTCCTAACCTCAATTGATGAAAAACTTAAGCTCCTTATGGTCAACTCAACAAAATAAATTTTGCCAGTCAGCAGTAGCCAAAAAATGACTACACATTCATCTTTGGGGTGCTTTAGGAAAAATGAAGCAAGAAACATGGTCTTTGAAGTAGCACACAGAGACAAGAGAATGAGAAAAATCTGCCAAAGATAAAGAGCATCATGGGGTCAGGGGGAGAATCCTAACTCATGGATCCATAATATAGGCCATTAAGAATCTTCCTGGCTTTGTGTCATAAAAGAGGATTGTAGGGCCTGGAGAATAGGTTGTTATGGGAGATTAGGCTGCTTAGGTGATTCGACAACCATACCTGTCATCATATGGCCCTATGAGCATAGCTGGCTATAATGCTGGAGGTCTCAACATTTGCTGAGCTGACTTGGGTAACTCTTGTCACTGTAGGACCCAAGTAGCACTGCACCCCCAGACTCTGGCCACTATTTTGGCTGAAATTTGTGGGTTGGGCCTTCCAGCCTCCTGAGCACAATTTGAGAGTTTCTTCCTCTACCCCAACCATCAAAAAGATTGCTGTGTGTAATTTATCAGTTCAAATGAGAGGAAAACAAAATAATAAACTTGTTAGCAATGGATGTAATTGTATTTTATTATTTCCCTCTTGTTAGAAATAAAGCCAAAAGCAACAATTGGCAGTGGGTGGCAAGGATTCTTCCGGGCTCGTTTTAATCAGCATCTTTAACCTAGGAAATAAAATGTAATGTGATTTCAAATAATATTATGGGTTTTTAAAGACCTAATTAAGATGATTTTTAGAAAGAATTTGAGCAAAACTTCTGGATGTTAGAGCTACCAATTGTTCTGTTTCTACCATCCAGCCAATAATTCAAAACCAAAGTATCAAGGATGCTATCAGGCCTTCTGACTGCTTCTAGGACCTCTGGCTTTACGAAAACTAATGACCATTTCATTCTGTTAATATGATAAATGAACAGAGAGGAGCAACAAATTTTCTAGAGAGAAAAAACTTAGGAGTGATTCTTTCAGATAAACTGAAGCTAATTAATCATAATCATACTTGATGGAGACTTAGAGGATTTTCTATGGCCTTTCATAATGCCATCAAGGTCATTAAAGAAAAACAATAGTCACACTTCCGTTTCTTCATGTGCCAAGCATCAGGCAAGATGTCAGCCACAGAAACCATCTGGTGCAGTTGAGCAGAGACTAATATCCTGGAAAGGAAGTCAAGATTTCCAGTTGAGGTATGAATGCTATTGAGGTCCAGGGAGGTTCAGAGTCACATGACTTGTATGTACAAAAACTTGAGTTTGATCCCCAGCATCACTGAATGTGGCTCTGGTATTCCCCAAACCACTGTATTTGAGTAGAGTGGTGGTCATTGTAGATTGGAACATGGAATCATCCAGAATATTAGTGGCTTGGCCTCTGACCCCATATGTCTTGCTCAGAAGACCCTCTTGTCCCCAGCACACACACATGCAAAAGAACAGGTAAACTATATCCTAAAAACTGGCAGAGAATTTAGGGGGGACCTACAGAATTGAAACCATAAGCAAGGGTCCATTTCAGAATAGTTGATCAGAACAATTGATCAGAACAGTTGAACACATGAGAACAATGTTATCTGCTTCCTGCGGATTATGTGACTTCTTCTGGGTCAGCCTGGATGAAGGAGACAGGTTCATGGTGCCTGAGAGAGAAAACATTGGCCCTTTCAGTTTTCTTCATGCCAGTGGGACTTTATCCTGCCAAGACACGCACAATGGGGAATTTGGCCATAACAAAATGTGTATTCAGATCCTGGGCAACCAAATAATAATCATCATAATTTTCAATTAGAAAGGAATGCTCTTGGTGCACCTCATAAAACTTTCTTTTGTTATTTTTAAAGACAGCATCCCAGGAACATATTATTAGATCAACTCTCTCTTATACAATGGAAGATATTCCCTTCCCAGTCCAAGGCATGCTCAGTCCATCTTTTTCCCAGCATCCAATCTACTACCCATGAGTATCATTGAGAAGCACAATCCTAGAAGAATTCCGGAGTGTAGACCCATGCTCAGCCAAATTCAACTTATTTCCTTCTCTGCCACAGGAAAAATTCCATGATTTCATAGCTGTGAAATGAGAGTAGAAGAGCAAAGGAAAAGGACTCAGCAAATGTGCCTTTGGGAAGGAGTAAATGATTGGCATTTCAAGGCCATTTGTGTGTGGGGGGCATTGTGTGTCTGTGTGTGTTTCTGTGTCTGTATGTCTGTGTGTTAGTTAATCAACCTGACTATTTATTACATCTGTTCCTTGTTCTTTGAGCCAACACACTGGATTTAGGGTCCCCAGCAGGTGAAAAAGTATCCAAACTATTTGTGGATAATTCTTTTCCCCTAAGGCTTAAGGCTTTAATTGGACTCTCCGCTCAAATGTAGACTGGAAAATGAGTGTATTTATAGGTCTAAAGTCCTTGCACAGTACAGAGCTTCTTCAGAGATCATGCCCCTAAGGAAGAGAATTATTTTCCAGCAGAAGAAAAACACAGTTATCAAACATGGTGGGACAAAGGGTGTTTTTCCTGAAGGTCCATGGAAAAAAATCGCTGGGGGTTAGAGACCCACAATTTTCTTAAAAGTCTAGTTTATACCAAGACCAGTTGTTGACGCTGGGAGTTTAACAGTCAATCCAGGCAATCCATGGGATCAAAGTTTGCTTTTGGCTTTCAGCTGTAAAAGAAAAGGGATTATTTTAACTGCAATCATCAAAACCCCCAGGTTTTAGATTTTGGAGTCAATATTTTCGGAATTTGAGGATGCCACACAATTTCCTTACAATATAACCCCATGTTTCATGAATTCTTCGTGCTCCTGTAAACTTCAAAATATGACATGTTCCTGAAATCATTGTTAACATTTTCTCTCTGGACATTTTCTTTTCCATATCGTAAGTTTTCAAGCCTCTTGGCCTATTTTCCTCCCCCCATTGCTAACTGAGGTGATTTCATTGCTTAGCTTGAAGCTGCAGACCCTTCTAACCTCGGATGAAAGAAATCTCAAGAAAAATCAGGAGATAAATGTTCCCTCTTTCCCTCTGGCTGTAGAAAAGCAGATATGATTTGATAAGATGCGGCTCTATGTGCAAAGATGTTTTCTGAACAAATGAGTCTTTTAAAATAGTTGAACCAGACAAGATAGTAGCTCCATGGATAAGTTCTTTTACTTCTAAAGAAGGTGCCGTCTCTACTGTGATGTTAATTATTTTCTGCCAGGTTATAATACGTAGAGTGGCATCTCTACGGAAGGCTACCAATCCTTGTAAAAGTGCCTTTGATAAAACCGACTTATTAGTATTTCTTCCTCTTCATGCATAGAGGTTAAAGATAAATGCATAAATAAACAGCCTTTAGCTCTAGTGGAATTTGGATGGAAATAAAAGATCTCAGTCTGGTTTTAATAACACCTTTTTATTCTTTCTCTGGTTGCAAACATGCCCTCTCTTCAACGGACACTCCAGCAGATGGGGCCCATGCATGGACTATAGAATTAAGAGACACTATTACTATTATTATTATTATTATTATTATTATTATTAATTATTTTGGTTTTGGAGCCACACTCAATGGTGCTCTGAGCTTATTCCTAGCTGTGCAGTCACTGGTAGTGTTTCAGGGATTCTAGGGGGTGCTGGGATTGAGCCTCTGGGGGCTGTATGCAAGTAAAGTGCCCATCCAGCCTTACTACTGCTCTGGCCTCAACTAGCAAACACTTCAATATGCCAGATTCTGCTAACTTCTTTTTTTTTTTTTTTTGGTTTTTGGGTCACACCCGGCAATGCTCAGGGGTTACTCCTGGCTCCATGCTCAGAAATCGCTCCTGGCAGGCACGGGGGACCATATGGGGCACCGGGATTCGAACCGATGACCTTTTGCATGAAAGGCAAACACCTTACCTCCATGCTATCTCCCGGGCCCCGCCAACTTCTAATGGTCCAGAAACAAGGACAGACTTTTTTTCTAAGAGTTTCCTATGTCCCGATTTCTGCTCTCCAGTGCCAATTTCTACCTCAACAAGCATTGTAAACTCCACAAAGAAAACTTTTCTACTACAAGATTATGGGAGAGCCTATAGAATGAAGACCAAGCTCTTGAAAGGGAACTCTATGGGCTCAGTTGTGGTCACGTGCCTATAAAGATAGAATGAATGGAAGGGACCGAAAGGGAGATTCAGAATTTATATGTTCATAAAAGGTGTTAATGAGATCATCAGACTGTGTCAGAGGGAGTTAGACAGGATGTCACATAGCACTGTCACTCAAGAAAAAGCCATTGCTGTTCCCTACTCACACCCCCAATAAGTACTTCTATCCTGGCAGTCAGAAAAAAGTTCTGACTTTACATGGGCTGTCACAGCCTCATACTTGTTTGGGGACATTTGAGTGGCTCAGCTATGGTCATGTACCTTATAAAGGCAGATTCCTGTCTTATGAAGGAGATTTGGATGAGTCGAGTGTTAGTGTTTAATGATAGTGTCTGTTGAACATCTTGTCTTCTCTGGGGAAACCTGTCCTTTTCCCAGGAGTCTTTTCCCTCTTTCTGCACCCCCAGAATAATTTTCTCAGGGTTTTTTGTGGCCTCAGTTCCAACTGGCTGCTAGAAACTCAGGCAATAGGCTATGTTTGAAACATCTGTTCTTT
>PVKC010038943.1:0-12650 GCA_004027635.1 Crocidura indochinensis
CTCAAAGGGATTGATCCCTTTAAGGCAGAAGCTTCAGTAGAAACAAAAGTTTCTGAAAATAATCAAGAATATCTCCAGAGTTCAAAGTCTTCCCCATTTGACTACTCTCTAGCCACAAAGTGTGTGTGTGTGTGTGTGTGTGTGTGTGTGTGTGTGTGTGTGTACGTGTGTGTGTGTGTGTGTAAGTCCATTTTTATAATTGCTTTCAGGACAGAGCAGACATGCTCTGTGGTTGGTTACATATGGCTCTGAACTCAGGAATCACTTCTGGCCAGCTCTGGAGACCAGATGGGATGCTGGGGATGAAACTCAGCTCTATGCAAGCCTAAAAATCTCTATCTGCTTAAGGTCACTCCTGCATGTAACTTGACATATAGAACTCCAAGTCAAGGAAATGAACTTGATAAGAAAACAATTCAGGGCTCTTTGTCTCTATCTCTCTCAGGAAAAAAAAAAAAAAACCTGTGTTCTCAATTTTTTTCTTTGTTTTCTTCCTTTTAAAATAATATTGTTTTTACATTATTTTCTGAATTTCCTTTCTGTGAGAAAAGACAACAATTCTGAAGTCGGGGCAGAGTCAGCCTGACTTTACATTGTGAAGATCAAAAACCTTTATCCAGTCTGAGACTTCACAATTGCCCAATTTGAGTAAAAATCTCACATGGTGCAAGTCAAGTGATATTAGGTGCAGTATCAGATCAATCTCTAAATTTCTAGTCCTGAACTTACTAAGTATAGATATATTTAATATTTGTGGGAGAGTTTAATGTATTTATTACAGTTATCACCCTCTAGACAATTATAACTAATAGTCTAAAGCTGATACTCAAGAAATTTAAGATGTTCCCAGATGACCTGACTGGGAATATCCTAAATTTTGAGAATTATGATGCAGATAATGAAGCCTGGCTCTTACTCTGTTAACTACCAATTATTCCAGACTTAATTTCTGTAGAGGAAATTAGTTCACTCAGGGGTTATAAAAGTAAGTGTTAGAGGAAATATATATCCACTTTTTAGAAACTTTATATTTTACTTCTACATGTGAAAAGAAAAAGCCCCATTTCAAAGTGTTATTTTTCTCATAAGCAAGTTCAGCAAATTGCATATTTGAATGCAAACACTGCTCAAATGAAGCAAATCTTATGCAATAATAGCAAAAGGAGAAAGAAATGGTTGATTCATTATTGCTATTGGAAAAATAAAAATTATATTACTAGCAGATTACTATCACTTTTATAATCATTATTTTATGCCAGTATCAACTAGATTTAAAATATAGTTTTCAGGGACCCGGAGAGATAGCACAGCAGCATTTGCCTTACAAGCAGCCGATTCAGGACCAAAGGTGGTTGGTTCGAATCCCGGTATCCCATATGGTCCCCCATGCCTGCCAGAAGCTATTTCTGAGCAGACAGCCAGGAGTAACCCCTCAGCACTGCCGGGTGTGGCCCAAAAACCAAAAAAAAAAATATATAGTTTTCAGAACTATCTGTACAATTCTTGCTCTCTGACTGAAATATTAGTATTTCCCTTACTTTTTAAGATATCCTGGTCTCAATCTTATTCTTTCCTGGTTCTCATTCATTTTATGTGTATAAATGCTGAAGAAAAAATACAGATACAAGAAGAAAAAATCACCACAAATAATCTCAGCACATAGAGCTACACATATTAATAGCCTATTGGCATGTTACCCCACTTAGCAACATGCCAGTAAATACTCATGGTATGATTTGTTAATGATTGTGATATTGATGACTTTGACACTATAAAATATTTAATAATTTAACATGTCTCCTGTTACTAGAATATTCCATCTCTTACCACATTTAATAACTATTTCAAAGATTTGAGACAACTAAAGATTCTTACTTCATATGCTACTTTATTGAATATATTTTTTACTTTTAATGTGTAATTGGACTTTTAATTTCTTTGATTAGTTGGGTCCATGTTATCTATCTTATCAAATAACCATTTGTCATTAAGTAATTGATTAAAAAATAAAGAGTATTTGAGTTTATTGATTTTTCACCTTATACCCTCTGGAGGTATATGAGCAAGAGAGATTTTAAAAGTAAAATGTTTAACTATTTTGTAAAAGATAGTATTTAATTACTGGACGAGCATTTGTGTAATATGAAAAAGAGGCAATCATCTTAAAGATGTTTAAAATCAATGATGGTAGATTTTACAGATGAGTAGTTTAAGGAAAAGAGGTTAAAATTTTAAAGAAGTCTGAAGTTTAACAATAATACAGAAAAAACATTTATTTTAATGGAAAACACAAAGTACAACAATATTAAATCTGGAAATTGGTACTTCAAATTACAATTAATGATCTCATCTTGGGTGGGTCATTAAGTCAGGGTTTCTTAAATTTACACCATTTGCAATCCCTTTTCTCCAAGAATTTTTGTGTGATTCAGAGTATTTATGTATATAAAATGATTATTAAAACATTAAATGATAATAAAGCATAAATCAATTTTAAAACAGAATTTTAGGGCCGGAGCCATAATGCAGCAGTAGGGCATTTTCCTTTCACACAACTGATCCAGGATGCACTTTAGTTCGATCCCCAGCACTCCATATGGTTTCTCTGGCCAGGAGCTATTTCTGATTGCATAACCAAGAGTAGCCCCTGAACGTCAACGGGTGTGGCCCAACCCCCCCCCCAAATTAATAAAACAAGCAATTTCTGAAGTGAAAAAGATCAACAAATACACACTTTACGATTTTATAATAGCAAAAGTAAAGATAATGTAAATGTTCAGATAAGAAAAAAGTCAATAAAAAGGATTAAAATCAGATAGCAATAGATTTTAGCACAAGAAACACAATCTAACAGTGAAAAGTTGAGATATTTTGAAACATATGAATACACACAACATGCATACAGACATTCATATATGTAGATATATTTCAAAATCTATTCTATAACTTTATATCTTTGGGCCACACCTGGCTATGTTCAGGGTTTATCCTAGCTCTCACCTTAGAATAATTCACTTTTGCTTTTTGGAACCCCAATGATTCCAGGCATCAAACCAATGTCACCAATGTCATCAATATGCAATGCAACTGCCTTATATGCAATACTATCTCTCTAATCCTGAGATATGTTGTTAAGCTAGAATTTTATAATCAAGAAAATAGATATCAAGTGTAAAAATGACTTGAAATTTCAGGTAATAAATTAGAAATTATGCAATTCATATCAACCTTCATAGTTGTTTAAGGATATACTCTGAAGAAAAAAGTGAAAACTAAAAATTAAGAAGATGTAAAATAATCAAAATTAAAATTGGGATGAAAAATACTTGTGGATAGTGGTGGATTGAAGTTAACATTGGTGGTGCAATTGATGATGCCACATTTTAAACTCTAAAACAGTTTAGTAAAACCTGGTAAATTATGGTGCTTTAATAAAAAGTTAAAATAGAACAAAAAAGCAATTAGAGAAAATAATACAACAAAATGTCAGTGTATACAGAGTTTCTTAGTGCAGACAAACGAGAGACATAAAAACAAGAAATGGAACATAAATAAAATAATTAGAAAATATGTTCCCTCCCAAGAATTATAAAATCATATATTAGAAAATTAAACTAATAAAAACTCATGGTATAAATAAATAAGTAAACTATTATATGGAATGATTTGAGAATTTTATGTAATGTTAAAATTGAGGAATTCATTTTATCCGAAGTCTAAGAATATTAATAATTTAGAGGTCATAACAATTATATGAGTTACATGTAGGTCTTTGACTAATGAAAAAGAGGTACATTATTGTTAGTAATATAAACTGCATTCATCTCTACATAAAATGATATGAAGGCCCTTGAAAATAATAAAAATAGATATACCATGTAATCTAAAAGATTCACTGCTAAATGTCTATCCCAAGAATATAAAACCACTAATTAGAATAAATATATAACTTCCTATTCTTATTGCAATATACTTATAAGATCTAAGAAATGAAAACAACACAAGTGACCAATGATAGGCGAGGATGGATAAAGTGTGTAAGATATGTACACAATGATATACTACTCAGCTGTAAGAAAATTAAAATCTTAGCTTTAGTGAAAGCTTGTCAAAACTAGACAAAACTGGAAATATTTATGTTAAATAAAATAAGGGAAAAGACAGAAACTAAATTATTTAACTCATATGTATATAAAAAAACAAAGTAAGGATATAGACCAAACAAAACCACAAACCCTGTGATTCTGAGCATAACACTGAGATTATGAGAAGGAAAGAGGATTAAGATGGTGAGGGTTCAATAGGTAAGTAAAGTATAATGGCAAGTTGGATGTTCATAGTATGTAAATATATTCATAATATATTTATATATTTATAACTATATGTTCATTATAAGTGTGTTCATACACTTAAAATACATAAATGTACTTATAGAGTATTTTAAACCAATATACATCAATTAATTAATTTAAAACCATGAAAGGAAATCATTTATTAATGCAGATACTTATTGAGAAGTAGCAGCAGCATTTTACAGAACTTCAAAGTATCTCTTAAAATATTTTTATTAGTTCACAATTAACTTATTGATTAAAATTATAGGTAAAGTGTTTATTTCAAATAACCTCCTAACTATGGGGTAATACAGAGATAGAGAGATAATACAGCAGGTAATGCACTTATATTGAATGCTTCCTAACTAAGTTTAACCAATCCCACCATCCTATATGGTAGGCTTAGCACTGCTAGTGATTCCTGAGTATAGTAAAAGGGGTAATGCCTGAGTATTGAAAGATGTGGATTCCCACAAAATGAAATAAATTAAATAAAACTCTCTTAGCTAAGTGACAAAAGTCACTAGGAACTGCACAAGTTCATGTCATATGTGTTCTTATACACTGTGAAAGATAGAGCACCATAGATGTGCCATTCCTCAAACAAAAGTAGAGATAATAAAAAAGAATTATAATAATTATATAAAACAAATATTCTAATACCAATTTTTCATAAAAATATCCATGTCTCGAAAGTCATAACAATAGAATATTAAAGTGAAAAGAATGGAAAGCCAAAGGAACAACATATGAAATTGAAGTGGCCAAACATGGCATCCAAAGACAACATATGATCCTAAATTGTAACTTTAACTTCTAAAAATATATAATTATTGCAAATAAAAAATATGAAGCAATAAAATGGTAGCAATGAATAAGTGTTCACATTGAGGATACAGGAATATCTTTGTATTAAGAATACATTGGGGGGTCAAAGACATACACAGAGGTAGTGCATTTGCCTTGCTTGCAGCCCACCAGAGGTAAACTGGTTCAATTCTCAGCATCTCAAATGGTCCCCCAGTCTGCCAGGGGCGATTCCTGAGTGCAAAGCCAAGAGTGGTCCCTTAGTGCCACCGGGTATAGCCCAAAGACCAGTCAGTAAATCAATCAATAAATGAATAAAGCTTAAAAAAATTGAGGGAGTAAATGATAAAAACAAGAGCATGACTGACATAATTTAATAATTAATTAAAATAATAACATAAATGATACATTTAGAATATTAACAATAAGGAATCGGAGATAACACAAAATATTACAAATTTTCTTTTTTTTGGTTTTTGTATCCAAATGCATGCTAAATTTAAGTTCATGAAAAAGAAAAAAAGAAATGTTAAAACAGATAAAGCATTTCATCTAGAACACCTAGAAAACAAATAATGCTTAAATTTTGTCTTAGCAATATTTAAGTGCATTTGTTATGAGTCTCAAAAATAAATCATCAACTACAAAGAAACAAACAAAAACAACAAACAAACAAAAAACCAGACCAACAACTACATAACAAGGGTTGTGTTTCTTCTACTTCTACTCCTTTTTTTTTTCTTTTTTGCATAGGCATGGTAAATATTGGGGAAATTAGAACAAGACTTCCCTTTTCCTACAAGATACATATAGGGTTTCTCTGCCCTTGAAGCCTACTGCCACTGAAATAACTACAGGCTCCATATTCACTCATTTTCAAACCCCAAGGTCTTTTTGTTGTTACTGCCTTATTGTTTTGTTTTTGTTTTGTTTTGTTTTGTTATCTTTTTCTTCTTATATCTCTTTCTTCATCTAAATGGATATTTATAACACCTAGACAAACTCTTCCTAGTTTTTTTTCTTGTTTGTTTGCCTTTTGTGTTTGTTTATTTGCATTCTTTTCTTCTCCCATATCTTTTTTTTTATCTCCAAGAGAACCACATTACCTGAATCACTTTGATCAGCCTCATAATTTAAGAGGGGAAAATGAATGATACCAAGACCAAGACCAAAGAGTAGTACGATCATTTGGTGGAAATAAAAAATGATCAGCTTGAACACTGAATACAAAGTCAACGACAACAGAATGGATACCCAATCTACCACAAAGCTGTACAAGTGGAGAACAGTTGCACTAGCATTATGGGGGCAAAGGAGGGAGATGTAGGATGCATGCTGGCAACAGGGGTGGAGGGGTGACAACACTGGTGGTGGGAATGCCCCTCATTCATTGTCACTGTGCATCTTAATTACTGTGAAAGATTTGTAATTCACTTTGACCACAATAAAAATTTAAAAAAAAATCAAATGATCCAAAATTTCTGAAGTTTTTTTTAGTTAAAAAAGTACCTTGATTATAAAATTGTATTCAAATTACAAACCCACAAATGAAATATTATCTTATACAGACTATTAAAATTTACACATCACATGTTTTTCTATATAAATAATGTTCCTGTTTTGAAGAAAACTGCATTTTAAGGAAAAAATAAAAGAAGAAAAGAATTATTGAAAATCAACTCACCCAGGCAAAAATCACTGAGGTCAGCAAAAGAACATTTGAGTTCAGAACCTTTTTTATTCTCTTCAGCATTAACTGAAAAATATTAATTAAAATAAGACACTCTGTAGAGTTGTGGAAAAGAACAGCATAAAAATGATTATGATGGGCGACATTTAATGCAGTGGATAAGAAATGTGGCTTGCTCACACTTATAACCATTTGATCCCAGGCACTCCATATATTCTTGAGCCCCATCAAGAATAATCCCTGAACATAGAGCCAAGAGTAAGCACTAAAGCACAGCTCTATGTGGAGAAAAAAAAGAGAAGAATATTATGACTGATGTTCTAATGATGATCAAAGATGAATACATTTTTACTTAATATGTAAAAATCATTAAAAATGTCCTACAATACAGAAGATAAACACATGCACGATATTTTAATTCTTTTATTTCCTGACGTGCTTTTCTTACTGGAGATAGATGTAAGTTATTTACAATAGGGAGTAGTTTTTTAATAGTACTGAAAATATAACCCTGGTCTTTTAACATTTTTATTGATTTTGGGGGCCCGTGTCTGACAGTGCTTGGGACTTACTCATAGCTTTGCCCTCAATATCATGGCAGTTCTCAGTGGTGCTCAGTGGCAGTCCCCTGGATCCAATCTGAGTTGTGTAAATGTAAAGCAAGAAAATTCATGGCTGTACAATCTAACGAATTCCAATCTTGATGCTTTTCAAATTACACACAGGAATAAGCATCCTTAAGGAATCAGAGATCAGGAATTCTCATAGACAAAAAAACGTCTTAGTCTGGGAAATGAATATACCCCATCCACTGAATGAAAGGGGCTGATTGTATTTTAACTGTGAACAGTTGTAAAAAGTGATTGACTGGTTTTTACTTTGATGCACCATCAATAGAAAACACTTAAAGAAATTGTTAATAACTACCATCAAGTTTCAATATTGCAACTATATCTGTCTGGCACTTAAAATCTTTCTATTACCTAAATCTTCAGTGTCAATATTGTCTAGCAATTGTTATTAATCACATCTTTGTGCAATCAGTTCTTCATTGCTTTACTACCAATATTATTGTAAAATACTGATCTTTCCTATTAAGAAATTAAGCTTATTATTACTAAGATATTACACCTAATTACCAATTATGAATTTGCATCAGAATTGGCGATAAACCAGTGATTTGAATAACCCAGACATTTTTAATTGCCAACAATAAGTATTAGGTAGAGATGTGCATAGACATTGCCATCTTCAAAGGAAGAAATTAAAATGAACTTCCAAATTACCAGTCATATGATTGCCATTATGTACCATTCTCCTATGCCTGCCTCTGTTCTAAATAGTGTCTTGGAAACACTCTTCATAAGTTGAAGAAGAAAATAGGAAGGATTGCTCACCTAGCTCTGTTTTATCAGCAGAAATTGAAGTCACAGAAGTGGGAGCCTGAGATTCATTCTCTGTTGACTGAAAGAGTGAGGTAGACTGGCTCAAGCTCTTTGAATAAGCATAACTTTGGGCCAGACAAGGCAAGGATCTCCGAGAAGGTTTTAATGAAGTTTCTTTTGTTATCTCACTCTTGCTTATATTCATACCTGAAATCCAAAATGATACATTTCAACCATAAGCAATAATCAGAAGAAGTCACAAATTTAACTCTTATCACAGTAGTTGCAGGAGCATACTATAGAAAAGTACCTAATTAGTCCTAAAGATTAGAACAAATTTAGTCAGTTTACTTAATATATTGACAGGAAATATGAACATTTTCTCACAAATTCTTAATTAAACATATAAAACAAACAGAAATTCAAACACTTCCAGTTTGTTTTCACCATTATTTTTAATTGATATAGTCAAACAAAAAATTTGTAGAAATATGAGACTAACAACTTGTATCTTCTTTAGGTAAATCTAATCACTTTTTTTTTTCAAGCAGTAAAGAAAATTTACAAGCATTCAAAATATCATTACTAAATCTTCCTCTTATATATATGCATGTATGTAATGATCTAAAGGTGAGTATTACTGCATTCTGCTAGAATTCAATGCATAATAAATAAGACTTTCCCCATTGTTAGATTCTGCTAAGATTGGTTATACCACAGTCAGCTAGGTAAACATATATAATTTCACCCTTTTAGTACTAATTAGACATTGGCAAAACAAATACACTTGCATACAGATATTACCTAATACTAAGAAACTTGGGATTATTAAAATGCTGATATCCTTTTAGAAGGGAGATCCTGGTTTATCTAAAGTATTGAATGTTAGGTTAAAATACTAAAAATATAACAAAAAATGTGTTCATGTGATGCTGCTATTATTTTTGATGTTTGTATTAGGTAGCATTTTAGGGCAAAAGTAAGAGTGTGCATGATAGCTCTAGAATTATAAGCATTTACATAAATGAAAAATAGAAAGTATTGTCAGTGTAATGAGTGGGGAAGATCCAAAGTAGCCACTACTGATGTCCAGCTGATGATAAATATTAGCTAAATTTCTCTGTGGAGTTATTATATGTGTTCATATTTTCATTTATCCTTTGTTTGCCATAAATACATTTGTCTATAACCTATTGTGTAATTACATTTGACATCATTTCTAAAATATAAAATACCTCCCTTAAATAAAAATAAATTAAAGGTTAAGAAATTGACTTATTTAAAAAATCTACTAACTTTGGTTATTAAACTAGAAACTGAAAGAATTGAATTTCAGAACTACAGCTATTGGATTCCATATCTCACAATCTTTTCAGAATGCTCCCTTGCTTTTCATGAACTTCCATTCTTGAAGGTTCATCGCCATGGTTTCATATGATATAAATACCACACAAATTTTAAGCAGAGATCTAAATGTAGATACCACAGAGCTAAAGCATACCTCAGAACCTATAATAATTCTAAATTCACAGAAAACCTCAGAGCCTACAATAATTTTAAATTCACAATTTCAGATAAATGTGGAATATATTTTGATGAAAAGCAAATATATGTTACTTGGTACATTCAAAGGAAAATTTATGTATCTAACATATAAACTATTCTTGCAAAATTTATATAATAATATAAGAAAATAATATGATCCTAAATAATTTATATTATGGAACTGAGCTATGCTACATGTCATTGTTGTACAAACATTTTATAAAAGCTTTAAAATATTTAAGCATTTTAAATACCTTATGGAACAGATTTTTAGCAATTATTGAATTCTTTGATTTTGGTCTGAACTCAGCTTGGATATAAAATAGATTTCAATGAACAGTAGAAGAAAATATTTAAAAACCAATCTTAGAGTATATAAAAATATAGAGAATAATATAAAAATACATATAAGGCACCCCTTTACAGGTGGTAGTAACAATGGCATTTCTTCTGTGAAGTAATGTGAATCAATTATTTTTGGCATTTTTCATCGAATATATTTTCTTTATTTATAATCCAATAATCTATTTTCCTTAAGAAATTATTCACACAATGTAAGAAACTATGTAGAAAACTCTCAATATACTACTGAATATATTGATCAGATATGGTATCTAAATATAAGCATTCAAATTGCAGCAAGTATCTACTCATTAAATTTTCTTACATATCATTTTTTGTTTGTTTGGGGTGTGGCTCAGAGTTTAGTCTATTTTTACATTAATGATTTTTTAGGTTTTGAGGGAACTTATGTTATAGTGGAGATCTAACCTGGGTCAGTGACCTGAAACAATTATTTTATCCTTTGTACTATCTCTTCAGTCTTTCTCATATATTTTTAATGCAGTGCCTTCCTATTTCCTGAACCACTGTTTCAAAAGCCATTATAAATATCATTTTTGCTTGGAATCAATATCAGAAGTTGAATCTTTGTTTTACTAATATTCCAAAGACTTTAAATTTATATTTAAAAAAAAAGATATGTATGCTAAGACAGGATACTTGGTGAGGTATTTCTATCAAGTTAAGTTAATATTGTAAACATCCTATTTTTAAGAGAGGAACTTATGGACTATTGAGGGTTATATTATAAATAAAAGTATTTTAAAACAAACAAAAAAAGTTCCACATTAAATGACATCAGATTCTAATTGACTTAACAGCAATATCTAATAGGAGAGGTTATATACTGTCTCAGAGGATAATTAGAACTGTGATTTTATGCCAAAGCTGTATTTCCTTGTACTTGTATTTCCTGGTACTCTAAAATAATACTTGGAAATACAATTTAAACAAATAATAAGAAAAAAGATCACTGCAACACATCTGTTTTGGTAAGCATATGAATTTCCTGAGCTCATGGATTAACCTACAGAACTGTAGGAAACATAACATTTTTATGTATTAAATATATTGGGACCCGGGAGATAGCATGGAAGTAAGGTGTTTACCTTCCATGCAAAAGGTCATCGGTTCGAATCCCGGTGCCCATATGGTCCCCCGTGCCTGCCAGGAGCAATTTCTGAGTATATATTAAATATAATATAAGTATATTATATAAATTGCAATTAATTATGTATGATTCACATTCATTTATATATAATTTATGTATTATGATTTTATCTAATTTAAAAATATGAATATATGTTATGTATTAGCATATTCCACATTTAAGTATTCAATACTAATAGAGAAAATTTAATTTAGATGAACAGAAAGGTCTAAAAATACAATTGCAAATATGGTATCTTCTAAACATTTACTGAAATCATATTTAAGGTATCTGACATCAGAGAAGAAAATTTGTTCTTAATTGATTTTTGTCTCAGTTTAAATAAAATTAAAAGTAACACTCATTCCTTGTACTTACATGGAGTAATTCATGCTATACAATAAGTAAAAATGTATTATTACTTTCTGACATTGCCATATGATATCATTTTCTAACATTGATAAATTACAAAAGTCCTATACATGATTGGTACCTCCCTTAATTCTCTAAATTTTTCAGTTATAAAATTAAAATGAAATATTTAAATAGCATGATATTATAAAAAACACATTAATCTTTTTGTATCATAATCACTGTACTTTATTTGTATCTTTAAAATCTCAAATTAAAATACCTATTAATTTTTTAAACTTTATTTATTGATTAATTGATTGTTTGTTTGGTTGATATTTGGGCCATACCTGACGGCACTCAAGGGTTACTCCTGGCTCTGCACTCAGAAATCACCTCTGGCAGGCTGGGGGACCATATGGGATGCCGGGAATCCAACTGGGTCCCTCCTGGTTCGGATGCATGCAAAGCAAAAACCCTACCACTGTGCTATTTCTCTGGCCCCAAATAACTATTAATTTCTTATCTGCTCATGGGGGAACTTTCCAGTAGAAATAAATTTGGGTTATGAGTCAGGATATGAAGTAAATTTAAATTTATTTAAAATTTAAATTTATTTTTGATAAGCTGCTAATTTATAATTTGTTCAGATGTTATAATTTGAAGAGGTTGAAAAGGACATTTATATTTTGACTAAAGCAATGAACCCAATAAGAAAACTTGGCTTAAATTGTCTCTCAGGATAAGAAGTTACAAGTTCTGAAAAGCCCTATTAAATTATACAATTAAAAAGCTAAAATCATTGTCAAATCTCTGCAGCTGCACACTGTTGCAGAGATGACCTAAGCCCCAAAAATCTTAACTACAAACAATGTTGTGGATGTGTAGAAATCTGAACCCAAACACAAGCATAAGTAGTCGAACCAGTACATAATCAGGACACAACCTGTTCTGTATTTTCAGCCTGTCATGAACATTTGTAACCATAGAACTTCCCACTGCTTGCCACCTGCTGCTGTACTTATGGGATTCTTAGTAATTTGCCA
>PVKC010038944.1:0-12654 GCA_004027635.1 Crocidura indochinensis
TCAATTCAGTGCCATATACATGGGAAAGCTTTTTCTGTGAAATTTTACTGAGCTAAATCATTATAATTTGTGTCCATTCTCTACGTATGTTTATGTTTTGTGTGTGTGGAGAACGGGGGGTTTTCCAGTACTCTGAAGGTCCAGAGAGTCCCACCAACTTAGCCAACCAAGCTAGAGGTTCAATGTAAGGTTGCAGAGCTCCTTCTGACCTGAAGTGCTAGGAATAATAAGGCATGAAAGAAGAACAGTGATGGGTGGGGGAAGGAAGTTAATCTAGTGACATTACAATTTATCACTACATATAAATAATGAATGTGTCAATGCTCTATTATATAGTTAAATTATACTTTTCCCAGATAGTAATGCAAATAAAGCAGACAACTAGATAAATAAAACAAACTTCCAATGCCTAATAATGGGCCAAAAAAAATATATTCTGAAAAGCTTCCTACAAACTTTACCCTGCTTCTCTTGAATTGTTTTAAACCGTTGTTTTTTAAACCTGTGATTATTCCCACTAAGGGGTCATGCTTAACCATTTAGATTCTGATAGATGGTAGGTATTACCTAATTAGGTAGCAGTAGGAAGTCACCATGGGACCTTTTAATCCCAGACTACTCAATATGAGACTTCAGTCAACACATTTGATCCCTAGTACCACATAGCATATCTGAACACCACTAGATATGACCTTAGCACATAGCTATGAGTAGACTCTGGCACCATCGGGTGTAGCCCACAAAACAAAAGCAAACAAGGAAAACAAAACAAATCAAAGCTTGAGAACTGGGAGTATATATTCAAGCTTCTGATGCCTTCCAAACAGATATATGCAAGTAGTAAAATAAATAAGTCAACGAGAATACAATACTGAGACTGTGTCTTCCTAAAATTTCTGACTATTTAAACTTAGATCTCAGCTCAAGTAGGATCCCAATGTACTTGGTGGTGATCATCGTTTTACTGATGAAAAGTCTTTAACCTTCCTCTGGCTGCTATACAGAGTGAACACAAACACAACCCAGAATTAATCAACTCAAAGAGTAGAGGTAATTCATGCAAAATATAGGGGTCATTAACCAAAGTTACTCAAAATCTATGGGAAGAGAGAATGGACTAACCAAGTTTTAATTTTTGTTTGTTTTTCTTTTTGGGTTTTTGTTTGTTTGTTTGTTTTGGGCTCCACCCAGTGATGCTCAGGGATTACTCCTGGCTATGCTCTCAGAAATCGTTCCTGGTATGGGGCACAATATGGGATGTAGGGGATTGAACCGAGATCTGTCCTAGGCTAGCACATGCAAGGCAGATTTCTTACTGCTTGTGCTACCACTCCCGTTCCTCAAATTTTAATTTATTAACATCTTTTCCCTTTTGTTTTTGGGGTCATATCTGGAAATGCTCCAGGGTTACTCCTGGGTCTGGTGGTATGAGGAAGACCATAAGAGATACAAGGGACTGAGCCAGGATCTGCCACATACAAGGCAAATGACTTATGTGCTAAACTATTGTTCTGGTCCAATATCTATTTATTAAGGTTCCAGATAATGTTCCAAGCTTTAGGAATCATATTTTCATTTGAGCTGTCACTATGAAAATGAGTCTCCTTTTTTGTTGTTTCTAAGGCAGGAATCAACAGAGTTAAGGAACAATAATGGATAATTTTTTCTTTTTCTTTTTGTTTTCCCATTACATTTGTAGTAGTATTTTAGTATCCTAAAATACCCTAAAATACTACTAAAAATACTAAAAAGAGGCAAAATACAAAAAGAGGCAAAGATATATGAAAAAAATGTGGAGGGCAGTTATTTTCCCCCTTATTTCCAAACCTCTGTAAATCTTAATCCTTTATGGCAGCCTGCTTCCAATGACATTGAAATGTTTTCAACCTGGGGTGATTCTCTATTCATTCAAGTCTGTCAAAATTGCAATCGTAAATATAAACACTTAAGAACAAGTTGAACAGCAGTCCACAACCCAAACTTGGGTTTCTATGACTCACGGATATTTTTGTTTCATTGGGAAGACTTTGTGTTAAAATTCAATTAAGAAGAATCATGTTTAGTCACCCATTTCCAATTAGATTAACTGGTTAGAGTTTGAATTTAATGTGGTTTCTTATGAGGATTTAATTCCCACATGAAGCAGTTAGCTTTACTGATCTCCCTAACAGGGATGCCTTCCTAACCTACACTAGTTATGGCCTTAAATATCAGAATTTAAATAATTACACAGTATGGCAACAGAAAAAAAATTCTTAACAAAGTTCTTCATACACAGAGGGCTTTTAGATAAATTCTATAAATTAATTCTTTAAAGACTTCCTTAAGTTTTTCAAGAAGGGGCTATAATAAGAATATAGTGGGTAGGAAATTTGTCTTGGATGCAATCTGTGTTTAATTCCAGTTCTACACATGGTCCCCCAAGCCTGCCAGCAGTGCTATCTGGGTGAAGAGCCAGTAGTAAGTACTGAACACTGCCAGGTGTGATCTCCCCAAAGAAATGTTTTCCAAAAAGATTGATAACATTATTAATCAAACAATATTATAACATTACTTTATATTTTACTAAAATCATTAAAATGATCATTTCAAAGGTTAGGCAAAAACATATGATTAAGCAAAAACACTTGCCACATGTGGTAAAAGCTTTGGTTTCAAGTGATAAAGAAAGTGGTCATGCTATCTTTCCCATAAAAACAAGCCACATAGAAATCTATATTTTTCCATAATCGTGGTATATGCTTCTCATAGACAAAAATAATTAGGAAGCACTGGGTTCATAGTCTTACATACTTGTGATTAATGAACTATGTAGACCAAAAAGGAACATGCATTCACTATCACATTGTTCCTTGAAAGCAGGCTCTGGGCATGAAACACTCAATAATCTACCCAAATGAATATGCAGTAAGGCTTGGTGGACATTATGTTCTTCTCTAACTGGTCAGGCTCAGGTATATTTTTTTTCAGATATGCCATGTCAGGTCTTATGAAAATCCAAAGCTGAATGAAAGTTGTAAGATGAATGATGAAGCATAAAATGTTAATTATTCCACTGTTTCCAAAACTGTTACTATCTTGCTATATTTTTTGATCATTAACTCAGACTCCAAACATGTCCTTTTTATAAGAAATCAGCAACTTTTAAAAAGCAGCTCTTATACTATCATGTTTAGGTAAACAGAAAGAAAATGGGGCCATAAAGAAAAGTATATAAATTTAAAATACATACATTGAATGTGCATCCATGTTGTTTCAATATTTTTATTTGATTTTCTGGCAGCAAGGAGTAGATTTCTTAAACTATAAACATTTCAATACATTTGATAAAACATATGATTAAAGGGGGGCTAATTTTCAAAGCTAGTCTACTTCTACCTAGAGCATAAATATTGTATTTGCCAAAAAACTGAATCATATACATGATAGAAATGAGCTAGATTTAAATTGTTCTTTCTTTTTTTTTTTTAATTTTTAATTTTTTTTGTTTGTTTTGTTTTTGGGTCACACCCAGCAGTGCTCAGGGGTTACTCCTGGCTCCATGCTTCAAATTGCTCCTGGCAGGCACGGGGGACCATATGGGGCACCGGGATTCAAACCGATGACCTTTTGCATGAAAGGCAAACGCCCTACCTCCATGCTATCTCCCGGGCCCCTAAATTGTTCTTTCGTCAAACATATTCTGTTATTAAAAATAGCTCACTATGCAAAGATCAGGAAAAGCAAGCAGTATTTTTTTCTCCCAAAATTTTCATGCGTGTCTAAAGCAGAATTAAATTTGAGTAAGTATTCCTGCCCTGTGCTTTGGCACACGGAAGCCATTTTGAACTTTTGCTTCTGCTCTACTCTGTGAAGCTGCCATGAAGCACCCCATCCAGAATAGCTCAGGAGGGCACTACAGAAGAATACATCTCCTGAGGTCATGTCATCAGAGGTAGGCTGTCTTCGTTCACAAAGGACAAAGCCTGAGGAGCACAGCCACTTTGGTTCACAACAGAGAATATCTCTAGAAATGAACCACAGCACAACACATAGAAATTACCACACTACATATGTGACAATAGGGAAACAATGCAGGTCAGCACCATGCATAGATAATGAAAATAGCAGCTCTGATGACTCAAAAAATTGCCAACAATTTATTTAGCCTCTCAAGGAGTTTAGAGAAGAAATATGGAGGATGCTTATAGAACTCAAAGAAAGCATGGATCTAGCTGAACAAACCACAAAAAAAAAAAAAAAAACCCAAGAGGATATGAAAATAGAAATGAGAAATCTCCAAAATGAAATAACAAGACTCAGAAACTTGGTAAGTGAAGTGGAAAGACTCTCAAATACAGTAACGGCAGCCAAAGACTAAATCAGTGAGCTAGAAGATGAGATGCATAACAACTCCATACAAGAGAAGAGATTGGAAAAGAGCCTTAATGCAAATGGTCAGATAATGAAAAAAATCCTGAAAGAATGAGAACAGATGAAAATAGAAGTGGTTATAAACTCAACAGAAATGTCAGAAGAATCTTCAGTGGGTTTTAATATAAAATTGCACAACTTTGGGGCCCGGGAGATAGCATGGAGGTAAGGTGTTTGCCTTTCATGCAAAAGGTCATCGGTTCGAATCCCGGTGCCCCATATGGTCCCCCGTGCCTGCCAGAAGCAATTTCTGAGCATGGAGCCAGGAGTAACCCCTGAGCACTGCCGGGTGTGACCCAAAAACCAAAAAAAAAAAAAAAAATGCACAACTTTAGACTTCGAAGTGTTATAAGGACCAAATACTGACATTTTGTACTAATCAAAGGATATGTACAATAGGAAGAAATCAGACTCCTAAACATATACACACTTTCAGCAAGATGGGAATGGAAGGAATCTTTTTCAATATAGTCAAGGCATTTTTCAAGCCAATGGAAATCTTCTCAATGGAGATAACCTAAGAGTCTTTCCTCTAAATTCTGGTATGAGACAAGGCTGCCCCTCTCACCTCTACTATTCACCATAGTACTTTAAGTACTTGCCATAGCAATTAGGCAAGAATAAGATATTATGGGTATAGAGATAGGGCAGGAAGAAGCCAAGCTATCACTGTTTACAGTTGACCTGATACTGTATTTAGAAAACCATAAAGACTACCAAAAAGCTTCTAGAAACAATATATTCATATAAAAAAAGTGGCAGGCTGCAAAATTAACAAGTAAAAATCAATGGCCATATTTACACAAATTGTGACACAGAAGATATGCACATTAAAAAAGCAATCCCAGGGCCAGTGAGGTGGCACTAGAGGTAAGGTGTCTGCCTTGCAAGTGCTAGCCAAGGAAGGACCGCGGTTTGAGCCCCCGGCATACCTTATGGTCCCCCAAGGCAGAGGCAATTTCTGAGCGTTAACCAGGAGGAATCCCTCAGCATCAAATGGGAGTGTCCCAAAAAACAAAACAAAAAACAACAACAACAACAATAACAAAAAAGCAATCCCATTCACATTAGTACCACACAAATTCATATACCTTGGAGTCAACTTAACTAAAGATTTCAAGTACATATACAAAGGAAACTACAAAATACTACTTAAAGAAATAAAAAAGGACACAAAGAAATAGAGGCACTCATGGATTGGGAGGATTAATATCATTAAAATGGCAGTCCTCCCCCAAAGAATTGTACACATTTAATGCAATCCCTCTGAGGATACCCATGACATTCTTCAAAGAAGTGTTAAAACACTCCTGAAATTCATTTGGAACAATTACACCCCCCAAGTAGCTAGAGCAACTCTTAAGAAAAAGAAGATGGGAGGTATCAACTTCCCTAACTTTAAATTATACTACAATGCAATAGTCATTAAAACAGCATGGTATTAAAATAAAGACAGACCCGCAGATGAATGGAATAGACTTGAGTATTCAGAGAACGTTCACCAGACATACAATCAATTAATCTTTGACAAAGGGACAAGAAATACAAAATGGAGCAAGGAAAACCTATTCAAAAAGTGGTTTTGGCACAACTGCTCAGCTGCTTGTAAAAAAAAGCAAAATCACATTTCCATCTACCGCCATGTACAAAGGTAAAAATCCCAGTAAATTAAAGACTTTGATATCAGACCCAGAACCATAATGTATATAGAAGAACATATAAGTAAAACACTCATGACATTGAGACTAAAGGCATCTTCAATGAGGAAATATCACTGTCCAAACAAGTGGAAGCAGAGTTATAGAAATGGGACTACATTTAGCTCAGAAGCTTCTTCACCTCAAAAACAAAAACAAACAAAATAACAAAAACAAAACAAAACCAGTGACAAGGATACAAAGGCAACCCACAGAATGGGAGAAACTATTCACCCAATACCCATCAGATAAGGGGCTAATATCTAAGATGTATGCAAGGTACTGAGAGAACTTAACAAGAGAAAAAAATCTGACCCCATCAAAAAATGGGGAGAAGAAATGGACACTTCCTTAAACAAGAAATACAGATGGCCAAAAGACAAATAAAAAAAAATGCTCCACATCACTAATCATCAGGGAGACACAACTCAAAACAAAGAAGTATCATCTGACGCCACAGAGACTGGCACACATCACAAAGAACAAAAACAATCCGTGCTGGTGGGAATGTGGGGAGAAAAGAACTGTCATTCTTTGCTGGTGGGAATATCATCTATTCTAGTCCTTATGGAAAACAATATGGAAATTCCTCAGAAAACTGGGAATTGAGCTCCCATATGATCCAACTCTACCAATCCTAGGGATATATCCTCATAACACAAAAACACAAAAATGACTTCTGCACACCTGTATTCATTACAGCTATTTATAATAGCCAGATGCTCAACAACAGATGAGTGACTAATACCCAATGGAATACGATGCAGCCACCAAGAAAAATGAAGTCATGAAATTTTCCTATATATGAATAGACCTCTAAACTATTATGGTGAGTGAAATGTCAGAGGGAATGAGAGAGACTGACTAGTCTCACTCATCAATGGAATTTAAGATAAATAAAAAACATTATTGTAATAACACTCGAAAACTATAGAGATGAGGTCTGGAAGGACCGGCCATGATATGAGGTCACCAAAAAAAGTGATGAGTGCAGTTAGAGAAATATCTGCACTAACCACAATCATGACAATGGCAGTGAGTGAGAGAAGTAGCATGCCTGTCTTAAATATAGGCAGGGGGTGAGGGAAGATGGAGATGGGTGGCATTGGTGGTGGCAATATAGCACTGGTGAAAGGGGGGAATGTTCTTTATTTTTATCACATAGATACAACTCCAAACATTTTTCAATCATGGTGCTTAAATAAAAATATTATTAAAAATTGAGTAAACTACACTGGTACTCCTCAATACTAAAATAAAATTCCCTATCTTCTGAAATAGAATATGAATTTTATTTAAATAAGATGATTTTTAAACATTTGAGATGCTTAACTATCAAATCAGGTTACCATTTGTAGTGCTAGTTTTGTCAGTTTTTTCAAAGTCCTCACAAATTTAAGTATTTAATAATGCTGCTTAATGAAGATTTTGTTGTGACCATATGAGTTTTTCTGGAAGAATATGATTTCCTATTCTACTAATAATGCATTGTACTAAATAATACCATTCAAAGCCGTACAATAATACAACATGGTTAGAATACTTAAGCACTCAAGCTATTTCTTATTAAGAGGTGGATGAAGAAGTTACACAGGCCCTGTGTCAAGAGAAGGATGAGTGATGTGTAGAATTTAAGGTGCGAGCTCAGCAGCACTGGCAAAGAAAAAACCTACCTTTCCCTTTCTCCTGCAGTGACATCATACAAGCGATTGGCACCTCCATCAGCACAGGCTCTTAAAACTGCTTTATGTAGGAAAGAAAACAAAGAGGTTTTCAGCCTAGAGGCTCAGAACATTATCTTTCTAATGACAGAGAGTCTGAATTCCAACAAGCATTACCCCTTCCCCTGGTTCATTTCCCACCCAGCCACTGATACTGATGTTCTGAAAACCAATGCCCCACAGTATATGTAGACATGGGGGGAAAAAGAAATCTCCCTGATAAAATGTACATCTTCTCCTGGATCCCTCTCATACTTCAGGGATTATTATATGTTGCATAAAATCACAGACCTTGGTGTGTTTGCAGACAACAGGACCTAATTAAAATTTTTCCCAATTTTCCTCATTTTTACGAATACTTTATATTTAGGGCAGGTATTACAGATTTCCCTACTTTAGTAAAATACACATTTGATTCAAAAATAGAAAAGCACAAACATAACACCTAAGTTCACTGATGCATTGCTTAATATAGAATTGCTTAGTAATAAAATCTTAAGCAATGGCATTGAGGATAAGACCAAAGTGGCTTGGTCTCAGCTCCACATAGTCCCCTGAGTGCTATTATAGTATAAATCTCCACAATTATCAAAAGAATATAGACTCATCATTTAGATTCAAAGTTTTAACAGGGCACTATATAGATTCATAATGGGCTCCCCCCATTATTACAAGAGGCAACAAGTGAAAAATCATGCAAGAAAGGTAGAAGCAGAATGATTAGATGACCAACAGGTAGGACTGATTGGAAGGTAGATGGAGGAAGAAAACAAGGTTGAAAAATAGTTATGTAGATACTGTATAAACTTCATAAAAGTTGTGTTAGTAGACCAAACTTAAAAAGAAATAATGAGGGGCTAGTGAAGTGGCACTAGAGGTAAGGTGTCTGCCTTGTAAGCGCTAGCCAAGGAAGGACCACGGTTTGATCCCCTGGCATCCCATATGGTCCCCCCAAGCCAGGGGCAATTTCTGAGCACTTAGCCAGGAGTAACCCCTGAGCATCAAATGGGTGGAACCCCCACAAAAAATAAGGAAATAATGACTTAGTTAAGTAAGACTTCTCCAAGTGGAGCTGTGGAGGCGGTAGAAGAAAGCAAAGTCCCCTAAACAATGTTCACAGGCCCTTGGGAGAGTACTCTCAAAGAAACTCAATTGGTCTGGAATATTCATTGCTTGGTTTAGTTATGTGCTACTGCTCAGAGCCCTATTGCTTGGGCACTAGGGACGACCAGGTCCAAACCTGATAGCAGGAAGAGTTGGGTGGGGGAGCACTGGGATGGAACTCAGCCCCTGTTTCTTCAATTCTAGGTTATTAATAGCATGTGGATATGTAGGTAGAAATAATAGTTGCAGTGTGCTTTCAACTAATGCATGATAGTTGAGGCTATTTTCTAGGTTCTCTGTTAAGCCAGAAATAAGGCAGAGCCTATGTAGCAAAAGATAAATAAATATGAAATATTTTTCTTGCTTCTACTTCCTCATCAATAAATGAAGGTCATTCCACCCAATCATGGAGTTATTAAACAAATAATAGCTTAGTTATATGCAGTACTCATATTAATACTAGAACATAGAGATCAAGATACTTGCACATTTATTAGAATGAGAAAAAAATATTGGTTCTTAGAAAAGAAGGGACTGCACAAATAACAGTGTTTAGAAAAATACCTAAGAGGGAATTCTCATTTTACCAATACCCCCAAACACTCTTAGAAGGAATTGGTACTCAAATGCAAATTGTGCCACAAATACATTTTACAGTTGATCACAGCATATTTTATACGATTCTCAAATATAAAAGGCAAAACTGATCATAAAGGGAGATGATTTCACATATTAAATATAATATGAAACTACTGAATAAGAGTTGAAAATATGAATAAAAATGCCTATCTGATGACTAAAAACAAAAATAGAAAACAGTAATTACCCTCAGGTCCTACTGAACATAAATAAAATTAGTAAGTATATAGAATCATATACTGTAAAAAGTGATTTATTCAAGTAATATGAAAAGCCAAGAAATAGTTTAGAGTGCTCAAGAATTAATGAAATTAATACCATCCTTTTTCATGATGCTATATTTTGGAAAGTTAAGTTATATTCAAAGCATATATACCTATTATGATTCAGATCCTAATTATAATAGAGATGAACATCAAAAAGATCAATCCCTCTGTAGCTCACACCATAGAGCAAAATGAAAAAGAGAAGAAAAAATTCACAACAGGCTGTGGAAGTTAATAAATTCCTAAAAAGAAGATATAATATTGAAAGGACAAAGTAAAAAAGAAAAAACTTTCTATGGGAAAACTGTAAAACTGCTTTTCAATATATTCAGTTGAGCTAAGATCAATGTTATTTCTGCAAAACAAAAATCTTTTTCTAACGCCTATTATTTCTTACACTAAGATTTAAAATACTACTTTGGGGGTCAGAGCGATGATGAAGGGCGTAAGGCATCTGCCTGGTGAACACCAGCCTAGGATGAACCGCGGTTCAAAACCCTGGCGTCCCATATGGTCCCCCAAGCCAGGAGTGACTTCTGAGCACGTAGCCAGGAGTAAAGCCTGAGCATCACCGAGTATGGCCTCCCCCCAAAAAACCAAAAAAGCAAACAAACAAAAAATTAATTAATCTCTTTTTTTAGTTCTTTTTGTTTTGGGGCCATATCTTGTGGTGTTCAGGGCTGACTCCTGGCTCTCTGCTCAGGGATCCTGGCTAAGTTCAGAGAAACATATGTGGTAGCAGGGGTCAAATATGGATCAGCTGTGTGCAAGGCAAGCACCTTACCCAATATGCTACCTCTGTGGTCCCTAAATTGATATTTTCAGAGAAGCATATGAAAAGAGAAATACAAACATTACTAGAAATAACTTCTCCAGATGTTTCCTGTTTAAAGTAGCCCTAGAACTGAGCTTCTATACGATCTCACTATTTGGCATGCTCCCAAATGGCCTAAAAACTATTCAGAAAAAAAAATTGTGCTGCTATGTACATATCAGCACTATTCATAATAGCTCAAATTTGGAAGTATTCCACACATCCAAGAACAAATGATTAGATAAAGAGACTATAGCCTATCTACAATGAAACAACACTCAGCCACAGAAGAGGACAAAATTGTATAATTTGCTTCATCATAGATGAGTCTGGGAAGTATCATTTTGACTGATAGTAGAAGGACACAGATAGACACAGAATGGCTTTTTTTCATCTTGAATATAAAGAAACATAAGGAAATATAAAAATGTCAAAGGGAATGGAACCTAAGAATTAGTCTCCAGAACCAAGCTTACAGTTGTGAGGTAAGTTAGGAGGAGTGATAAGGGAAGCACTCAGACAATGGTGAAATGAAGTGGACAGTATGGTGGGAGTTTGGGGCTAGTATGTTCAAAGCATAAAACTCTACCACTAGAAAATTTTAAAATTTTAAAAATAATTAACTAAATAGCAATATAATTCTAATGAAATAACAATGCAATAATTTTAATAAAAGCTATAGATTGGGAGGACTGTAATACCTGTGAAAGTAACTTCAAACTCCAATCTGACTCCAAAGCTATTTATTAAAGTTTAAGAAAATACATGCTTTATTACATTTTAATTTTAGTAAGAAGTATTAATATTAGTCCAAAGTGGTTTTGACTATCTCTCATGATAATATAAAAATTACAGTGAAAAAGGAAATAATTTAAGCATGTAACTAATAGTATTCCATAAATAGATAACTTAACAATGAAGTAAATAAGTAATTAGTGCTGTTCATGCAAATGACCAACTAACAAAACTTGAAGAGGACATTCTTTAGTAAGATATTTTTGATACATCATAATGAATGAGCCTCAAAACTATGTTCACTTCATCATCACTGAATATGTTCCAAGTGCTAATGAATAGAAGTTACTGCCTGAGTTATTTTTCAATGTAAAATTTTCATTATCTTACACAGCAAAATTTTTGCAAATTTGTCAAATACTTAGAATTCAATGGTTGAGCAGTTATTTACTACACATCTGGCTAATGAACAACTAAAGACCAAAATATATCAAAATCTCTACTGATAATACTGGTTCCTTAATCAGTATAGTAAATACATTTTTAAACCAAGAAAAATATAAAAACATTACTGACAGATTATGAAGGTTCCACTCAAAATCAGAGGATAGGCCACTATTTGGTTAATTTCTGTGAAAGTTGAAAATAAATTATTTGATTTTTCTGAAAAGTAGGCTTCTAAACTAGTTTCAAGTATTTAGATGGAAGAAAAAAAATAAAAAGCAGTATTTTGCAGTTTTAATTAACTGAGAAATAATAAAAAGAATAAAGAATTTTTATTCTAATCCAGACTAGCAATTTATTAGTCCTGTAACTGATCTAAATCCAAATTTACCACTTCGTATGGAAAATTACATATATATAGTAAAATTCACAAAATTTTCTAAATAGAAAGCTGATAGTGCTTTATTAAATGTGACTTGGTGATATGATTTCATAGATATCAGCAGATTCTAACAGATACATATTTGCTTTGTATTTTCAATTTTTATTTAGGCAGCATGATTTATAATACTGTTGATTATAAAGTTTCATACATACAATATTCCAAGTATACACCCGCCATCAGCTTCTCTTCAGCAATGTCTTATGGTCCCCTTTCCATCTAACCTATATCTGTGATGCAGTTAATTTCTTTATTGTGTTAATATTTATTTTGTTTTATTGTATTGACACCTGATATGAGGCTACACTTTAAATATTAAACTGAGAGCCCTAGTCCAGAGAAATAGTATTTGGGTAATATGCTTCCTCATTTCCCCCAC